>JAQZBX010050356.1:0-19683 GCA_029593785.1 Cabassous unicinctus | reverse complement strand
CTCTGTTGAATCACTGGCTAACCAGTATACTTCAGTAGTCACATGCAACAAAGAATACAGACTTTACAAATTAGTTCAGAAAAGTCACTAAAACAATCAACAGCAACCGTAAGCAGCAATAATAAACTCTGGGGAATTCCAGATTTGCACATTATAATATCCAAAATGTCTCATTTTCAACAAAAATCACAAGACATGCAAAGAAACAAGAAAGTATGACCCATAAACAGGAAAAAAGGAAATTAATAGAAATTGTCCCTATGGAAGTCCAGAAATTGTACTTACTGGACAAAGATTTAAAATCAACTATTTTTTAAAATGCTCGAAGAGCTAAAGGAAACTATGTACGAAGAACTAAAGGAAACCATGAAAACAATGTCTCACAAAATAGAGAATATAAATAAAGAGATAGCAACTATAAAAAAAGGCCAAATATAAATTCTGGAATTGAAAAGTACAATAACTGAAATGAAAATTTCACTAGAGGTTTCAATAGCAGATTTGAGCATGCAGAAGAAAGCATCAGCAAACTTGAAGATAGATTACCCAATTTGAGGAGTATAGAGAAAAAAGAATAAAGAAAATGAACAGTCTTAGAGATTTGCGGGACACCATTAAGTGTATCAATGTACACATAATGGAAGATACAGAAGGAAAGGAAAGAAAGGGGCAGAAAGCATATTTGAAGGACTGAAAACTTTCCCAATTTTATAAAAGACATGAATCTACAAATTGGAAAAACTCAACGAACCCCAGGTAAGATAAACTCAAAGAGATTTACCCCAAGGCATATTATAATCAAACTGTTGGAAGACAAAGAAAGAATCCTGAAAGCAGCAAGAAAGAAAATAAGATTAATAACTGATTTCTTATCAGAAGCCTTGGAGCCTGAAAGAAAAAAAAAAGCCAACCAAGCATTCTGTAGTTGGCAAAACTATCCTTCAAAAATGATGGAGGAAAAAAAAATGGAGAAATTAAGACATTCCCAGATGAACAAGAATTGAGAGAGTTTGTCATTAGTAGACCTGCCCCAACAATAAATGCTAAAGAGAATTCTTCAGGCTGAAATGAAAGGATTCTAGAGAGTAAATTAAATCCACACAAATAAAGTACAGTAAATGTAACTACATAAGTAAATATAAAAGTCAGTATTAATGTATATTTAGCTATTAACTCCTCTTTTTTTCCTATATGGTTTAAAAGACAACTACATAAAACAATAATTACAAATCTATGTTGATGGGCACACAAGCTATAATAATGTAATTTGTGAAAATAAAGCACATGTGCACAAGGTGAATAGTAAATCATCAGCAGGATGAGAAGTTGCATTTCAAATCAATGAATAACAAAAGTCCCAAAGAGAAGACATCCTCTCTTTTTGCCACATTTTTTCCACTTTACTTGTTGGTTGCCTGTTTGGTCTTCATAGGCATTTGAGCTTGCAACTCCTGTACGTAAAACTGCTGCCAGATTAATCACACTTCTGCTTAGAAATCTCAAATGGTTCTCCATTTCCTTGCAAATAAAAGTCAAACTGCATGGCTCAGCATCAAAGATCTGAAATATATACATCTTTGCCTTTTTTCTTCTTTATTTTTTGCCTTGTATCTGACAATTCCCTGTGGCACATTCTACATTCAAGATAAACTGAACCATTAACTGTTCCTATTTCCATTCTCCCCACTTGGCCTTGACGTAAGATTTTCCAGCTCTGTATGGAATGACCTTCCCCAGCTCTGTAAGAGCAAAGCCCATCAAGCCCTATTCCAGCGACAGTCCTTTCCCCATCCCCCATCCAGAAGCCAGCTCTCCTTCTTCTGGACTCGTGTATCACTTTAGCTGCACTTCTCTGATGGCATGTATTACAGTCAATTTTGTGTTTAGTAATGGTAGACATTTCTTAGCTCTCTTTTTAGACTATCAGGGAGTCATCTCTATGGCTTGAAAAGATCACCTGATTGAGAATCTAAGAAACTACATTAGAGATGGCCTTGGATGGACTATTATATGTTCTAACTTTCTGTCTCCTCTTAAAATGGAACCAACATCTGCTACAGGAAATTCTTGTTTGAATTTAATGTTAGTTATAATTTTGATGTTAGTTATAATCTGTAAAGCACTATGCACTTGTGAAGTAACATTTTATTCTTTGGATCAGAGTCCATGCTTTAGTCCCACTAATATGTCTAACAAAATACTGAACTCATAGTAGGTGAACTGCTCAATAATTTTTTTAAATGAATGAATGAACATGCTATCTCTTTGGTGAGATGATGCTAAATAGTTTAAAGCATTTAGAGGCAAATTTGTATTAATGATCTTAACATCCTATGCATAATTTCTACCAGAGGTAAGCAATACAAGAAATGTTTGGATTTTCTTTTTTAATGGACACAGTTCAATGACTCTCCCTGAATTTTTATGCAAACAATGGCTTATTTACTACTAACATGACTTTTTTGCATCACTCAAGGTAAAATTTATCTGCACTCAGGGCTCTTTTTCACAGTTCAAAAATCAAATTATCAAACAAAAATGAGAGAAAGAAAGGTGACAGTATCAGATATAACAGAACTATACCCAGTTTTTAAAAATTTTAATACAAAAGGATTGTTTAAGTGAGTAAAATTCCTAATTTTAAATAAAATAAAGCACTTGCTCACCTTGGTTTCACTAATCTACAACTGCTAGGCAACCTAAAGAGGGAAATGAGTTCACAGAGTTGTTTTTCTAGGAAATCAATTACTGCTTTCCTGAAGACATCTCTCATTGCCAAAATATCCAACTGGACAATGGGGACTCTGACAGTGTGAAAGGTTGGTGAGGAAAACAAGTGACATCCTAATTACTTGTGAGGGTGTCTCTTTTGCAGAGATTTCTATCTCAGAATACCAACAAATATAAATTCACCAAATTGAACAATGATTTTGGTTTTTCTAGTTTAAAAAAACCTATTGGACTATTTTCAGATTAGAAGTCAGAAGTGTGTATGAAAACACTGGCATAGTTAAGATTAAAGAAGTAAACATAATTTTATCTCAGAATTATATATCTACACCATATAAAATATGATTTACATATAAAGAAGCTGAGTTAAAACACAAACTACAGAACTATGGGTCAACTATAATTACAATGATTAGAAAATATGGTGGCATATGAAGAAAAGAGCATAAGATAAATGGATTGTAGAGTTCTGAGTTCTTTTTGAAATTTTCTTTTACATTATTACCTTTTTAATATATTACAAATACATTATAAATTATTACCTCTATAATAATTAAAACTCAAAGGAGTAAAGAAAATAGATTTGGGTGGGTTTTTTTGTTTGTTTTTGCTAAAATCAAGAAAATTAAACAAAAACAAAAAATGCTAAAGCACTCAAGTTAGTGCATTCATCCCCAATTCTGAAATATGAGTGTATTTGTCAGGGACCTTTAGGAAAATAACTTTTCTTCTGCCAATGTTATAAAAAGTTCTTACAGTTTATTTTCACTGTTGTTCTTTAAATTGTCTCCAAAATTAAAATTTAAGAAGTGTGAAAATAACTGACAAATAATGCTTTCTATTTTTTAATTTGGAACAGAAAAATGCCTCAGTACCGAGGCTGAGTATAATCAAGAATTCTTGTGTTTCAAGTGAAACCCCTAATGAAGTGGGTAATTAATCTTTTTTTTTTTTTGGTCTCAATATTGGTGATTTCCTATTTAAGGAAAGCATTTTAAGTTATTGTGTTTTTTAATAACCTCTCTAAGCAGCATTTCCTTTACAAATAGAGAAATGTATATTATTTCAACATGTTTACTTTGATTTTTGGTAGACAATCTGAACAGACACTCAATAAACTAATTGCCAATATACATCTTTCCTCTCATTTGCTTGTGTGTCTGCTCCCGTACTATTTCCAAAAAATCAGAAAAGTAGGATTATTTTAAGCACTGGACACAGCATGAGTGTCCTTAATGTGTCACTTAATATTTAGTGGTTTCAAATACAGACTTACTCTAATAAACATTAACAAAATGGCTAAAGGGGGTTCACAAATATATTTTTAAAAATCTGAAAGCCACCCAAGCCCTTCCTTGCCTATGGATTACACACTTCTACATCACTGAGACTTATATACTTGGAATTCTATTATATACTTATAATACTATATATACTTACATACTTACCAAATTCTACCCTAAAATATCTGCTGATATTTCAAAAATAATTCTCCTTGAATATTAAAGACTTCTATAAAGCTACCAAATAGAGGTCATCAATGGATATTGATATATTGAATTGGGATTCATTTTACTATTTAATTTTTGTCTTAAAATCTCTACCTCCCTTAAATTGTACATACTTAAAAATCCACCTGGACTTCAGCCAAATGAATTGTTTATTCTTTCCTGCAATGTTATCTCACCTTGTCAGTGAGATTGCGGAAAAACACTGAAGTTATTACACCATAAAGTAAGTTCCATGAGGGCAAGAACTTTTGTCAGTTGTATTCATCATTGTGAGTCCAGCTCACAGTAAAGTACTGGTACACAGTCGACATTCAATCTTTGTCACATATTTTTTGAATTCATAGAAGTGAATCACAAGAAGATTTAACTATGTAGTCAAAGAATTGCAAGTGGAAATGTTATCAACTTTGCTGTCAACAACAAAAAAATAATTTTCATGATTCCTTTCTAAAATTGAGCCCCCGTTCTTTTACACAGCCAGACAGGTCATCATTTTAATCAGTGTGGGGATAGCTCACCTTGCTGACATACAGTGGTCATTTCAAAGCATAACCTCTAAGACCCATTTAGTAAACTGTCACGTAATGTACACTTCATGACAACCTATTCACCTGTGGGAGTGGATATCTCTCCAAGAGGTGAACAATAGTTCTCTATGCATTGATAGAAACAGACTCGGTGCATTTTAACAATCTTCCTGTTTATAATTAGGAGTAGTCTCAGCACCCACGCCATCGCTGGCATCATCAGAGTCTGTAAATATAAATGCATCTCTTCTGCCTTTCTTTCCAAGTCTTCGCAATCATTCTTTGTAGCTCCCTTTTTAAACGTTACGAAGACATTTGTTCAGAGTTGCTGGAGTCTTCTAGTGGCTCAAGGAAAGAGCATCACCTTATACTACAGATTCTTCACCCCGACCCAGTGGACCCGAGATGGAACTCACCTTCCGTTCCCTTGAGTTATTTTCAAGGGTTGACCCGGCTATCTAAAGAAAACTAGCCGAGGTCTCCTTGTTTTGGAGTAAAACTTGGATGAAACCCCAAGGGGAAAGCGAATGTAATGTTGATTGTGGGAGAAAGTCTTTTCCTCCTTCAGCACCACCCCTCCCTGGTGCTGTCCTCCCTCCAGGTGCAGCTGCCCCTCCCGACACCCTCCAGTGGGCCCTTGAGCATCCTCCCTCCAGGCCACAGAGTCAAACCGCAGCCCCACACTGTCACAGCAAGTCTTCTCACTGCCCCTGGAGCAGACAGGCTGCTGTGGCACCACAAACCTTTCCCTCATGTTGCTATCCCATCCTGGAGGCCCTTTTCCTCTCCTCCCACACCTTACCCACCCACAGTGAATGTGTAGGCCACCTCCAATCACCAGGGCGGAGGTGGGGGACTTCCTAACTGGTGAGCCACAGTACTCTTTTCTCCTGTGAACTCCCATAGAGCTTACCGTGTGGCTCCACAATGCCTCGCCTGTGCACAGTGGGGTGGGGGCTGAGACAAGCAGTGTTCCAGGCCCCCTACTCCAAGCTGGACCAAAACATTTCCTTGCTTATCTGTTTTATATATTCGGCTCCAGGTAAGTTTTAATTTGAGAAAGAGCTCTGCAACTAATTAAAAAATCCAAAAACCATTGGTCTACAGTGCTAATTTTGGTAAACAACTGGTTACTGGATTATTTCATGGTTTAGTCCTTTCTTGCAAACTAAATCAGGAGGCTTTGGAGGGTAGTTTGGATTTCACACTTGTAGGCATCCACCCTTGGTATGTAACTAGTGCTATGAGAGGTGCTATACAAAACAAAATTATTTTTATTGTAAAAATTAGAATATAAATAATACAGCCACTCCTAAAAATGAACCTTAAGGGGGTGACAGGAATTTCTATAGCTCAATTTAGATGGTTGTTACATGGGGGCGTAAGAGTGTGTGTGTGCCTACGCACACACATAGGTAGGTAGGTAGATTTAAAAAATCACTGAGGGAAGCGGATGTAGCTCAAGCAGTTGGGTGCCCGCCTACCACATGGGAGGTCCCAGGTTCGGTTCCCAGTACTTCCTAAAGAAGACAAGCAAGACAGTGAGCTGATGCGACAGGCTGGCACAGCAAGCTGACACAACAAGATGAAGCAACGAGGCTACACAATGAGGAAAAACAGTGAGAGACACAACAAGCAGGGAGCAGAGGTGGCTCAAGTGATTGGGTGCCTCTCTCCTACATGGGAGGTCCCGGGTTTGGTTCCTGGCGCCTCCTAAAAAGAAGATGAGCAGACACAGAAAGCACACAACAAATAGACACAGAGAGCAGAAAGTGAGCACAAACAACAAGGGGGGGGGGGCAGAAATGAATAAATAAATGTTTTTTAAAAAATCACTGAGCAGTACACTTAACATTAGTGCATTTTATGTGCTCTACTCTACACATGCTGGCCTCAATTTATGAATAAATGAATACTAGGAAAGAAAAACAATTAAAAAGTAAGAAAAAAATCATTTACTGAACAGGCATTGAGTCCATATTATATTCCCAGCTCTGAGCAAGGCTTTGTGTTGCTCATTCATTTGACAGACTTTTTTGTTACTGTATCCAAGGCACTGAGTGCATATCTATGAATGAGATTAATTTGGTCCTTCTCACAGAGATTATAGTCTTGCAGGAGGATAAACTAGTGAATAAGCTATTGTGGTCAAGAACAATTAACATGTCCAAAACCTGTAAACTGCTATCCAAATACAGGTTATCACTACAAGCATCTAATTTTATAACAGGTGCCATGTGTTCATAGTGTGTAATGGAGAGGTCCAGATTCAGATCCAGGCACTCACTTCTAGCACAGAAGAAGTGACAGCCCTGCTCACTCAGGGACTTCATCTGGCTCCAGCACAAACCCAGCACCTCCTCAGATGGTGGGAAAGGACAGGGAGGGACAGAGCTGCCCAGGGGCCCCTGGCTCCATACTCCTGGCTCACTGGCCAGTTCAGGGACCTTTAGGTTTCCTTTGTACCTAGAACCACATGGAGAGAGCTGATGCAACAGGCTAGCGCAGCAAACTGATATAAGATGACGCAACGAGGTGACACAATGAGGAAAAACAATGAACACATGGTCTGTGCCAGGTACAGCATGAGGAAATGTGTAAAATGTACTCATTAATTCCCAGCCTGTGGGGAAGCAGATGTGGCTCGAACAGTTGGGTGCCTGCCTACCACATGGGAGTTCCCTGGTTCGATTCCCGGTGCCTCCTAAAGAAGATGAGCAAGCTGACACAATGGGCTGGTGTGGCGAGCTGACACAACAAGTTGGCGCAATGAGATGATGCAAACGAGGAGACACAATGAGGAAACACAATGAGAGATACAACAAGCAGGGAGTGAAGGTGGATCAAGTGATTGGGTGCCTCCCTCCCACATGGGAGGTCCCAGGTTCAGTTCCTGGTGCCTCCTAAAAAAAAAAAAGAAGACGACGAGCAGACACAGAGAGCATACAACGAACAGACACAGAGAGAAGACAGCAAGTGCAAACAATGAGGGGGGAGAAATAAATAAAATAAATATTTAGCATAAAAAAAAAATATTCAACCTGTGCAGATTTTATCATCCATGTTCATACATATGGAAAACGAAGATTACAGAGGCTGAGTAGCAGTGAGTGACAAGGCTGGGATTAAAATCCAGAGCTGCCCACCAGGGCTGGAACTGACCCTCCCTTCAGGAAGTTTAAGTGACTTTTGGGCACCCATGTCTACCCCTTTTGGGAAGGCTGCACCCAGTCCAGCTTTCCAGCTCATAAAAACCAGGGAGATAAGCGTGTACCTTCTGGGCTTCCCCATAGCAAACTGGGCTTGAGGAGCCAGCTGGCGATCCCCTACATTCCAAGCTTTGGTGAGATAAACACACTTGACCTGAACGAAGTAGTTCTATACGTGCAAGACCAAAACTCCAAACATTATAAGTACCAGCCTAGAAAAATAATTTTATTTCATAAACGTGAAGGTATTTTTGGAGATGCTATTCTCAAGAGAAAATTGACTACTTATTATGAATATTTACTATTAGAAAATTGCTTTTTCATTTCTTGCTTTATTTTCTCGTTGTTTTTTTTTTTTTCAATCAGCCATTTTGTTTTTTACTCTCCTACACAAGTTTCTGCCTCAACTGGCATTTAAAGAAAGCAAAATTTAAATTTTAAAAGGTTTTATTTTAGACCTACCTGGTCTGTATACTGAAGAATCAGTTTTAATTGTCTAAATAAAAGCTTGTCCCTAAAGTCCTAGAGAATTTAGTCTTAAATGACTCCAACAGAAAAATGACACTTGCTCGAAAAAGGAAAAGGGATTTACCCCCTAAAAATCCCCAACACTTAAATTGAGATACAAAGTAGTCAGAAGGTCAAATGTAACAGAGCTGGCAGAATGATGGAAGCTGAAACCCGAAACCCTGTTATCAAGGCTCAAAGACAAGTGCTTTTCAGCTGCCAGGAGGCTGTAGGCAGTAGCAGGATGAGTCCTAGCTTCAATCCCAGCTCTATCACTAACTTGAGATGTGATCTTGGGCAAGTCTCCTAACTTCCCACATTGCTGGTCTTGATCGCTAAAGTGAGGGTCATTCCATAACAACGCTGGCCTGCGGACCTTGACAGGGTTGCTGTGAAGAGCAAATAAAATAAAAAGTGTGCATCACACACACACACGCAATACAACCGCCAAGATTCATTATCACTGCGGAAATATAGTTTTGTGCCTAGAGTGGTGGGGTAAAATGCAGCATTCTGCATGGGAATTTACCAGCAAAAGAAGTAAATTTCAATCTACATATGAATGGGAGGAACTCTTCTCTTTGCTTATCTTTGTCTTCTCCTTTCTGCTCAGCTCAGAGAGAGGTAGATTGGATTTTAACCTTTTGGTGATAGAGGTTGTGGGGTCTTGCCAGAGCAAATTCAGCAGTCCAGTGACCCTCTGAGAATATTAACTTCAATTTTGCCTTTCTTTTATGAAAATGGAAATTTAAAAATTGGAGTTGATTCAGAAAATAGTAACAAAAATGTTTTTTTTTTAAAAAAAAAAAAAAACAAAACTTTAATCAGACAGGGGAAGTTCAAAGATGAAGAGTCTCGAATTTTTCTGTAGCCTGTGACATGCGACGCGCCTTTCCTGATTTATAGCTGCCTCTCATTGAGCACTTGCAGAGGGCATTGTAAATATCACCTCGTTTAACTATTAGATGAAGTACTATTCTTTCCCCCTCTTTACAGTTGAAGAAACTGAGGAAGTGCTGGGTTCAGTGTATCGTGCTCTGTCACGCTGATGATAATAAACTGCAGAGATTTGAGCCACCCTCCCCTCCCACCCCATCTGGGGGTTAAATGTCTATCCTATGCTGGCATCTTTAAAAACCTCATGAAGACTCAGAAGGTAGATGCCAATATCATTTATGGATAAAACTCCGAGGCTCAAAAAGGAAACTCATGGAAACCGAGGACACAATCTGATGGCCCTCCTCTCCCTCCCCCCCCTCCCCCGCCCACCCAGCTGTCCTGACTCCTTCATTTCTTCAGCTGTGTCCACTCCTCCTCCTCTCCATCTCCACTGCCGCCACCTGGCTTCAAGCTGCCACCACCACCTCTTAGCCTGAACATTGCAACTGCTTCCTCACTGATCTCTCTTTCAAGCTGGTCTCCATGCAATCTATTTCTCAAACTATATAGCCAGAGTGACCTGTATAAAATGCACAGCTTTTGGTTCTGGCTTAATGGTGCCTCAAAGCTATGAGGAGAAAATTCAAGGCATACAACAGTGTTTATCAAATTTGCATTATGATCCTTTTGAGTCATGAAACTATTTAGTTGGTTAACAATTAGCATTAACCAAAAACAAAGGAAGAGAATAGACTATAAAATGTAGAAGACGTTGCATGTACTGAGAGTTTATTTTTGTTTTCAGTTATGTGCACCTTTATACACGTGTGCTGCAGGTCACAAAGTGTGTGTCCGTGTGTGTACTGATCCACAATGTAGAGAGACTTTCCTTCTATGGATCATGAACAAAAGACTGGGAAAGCCCCAGAGGTCCCCTCTGAGGGACCCTGCTCATTTGCTCACCCCCATATCTTGCCTCTCTTTTCACACTAGAAGCTCAGCTCTCATCTCACCAGCCCAATGCCCCTGCCTTTGAGTCTTTCTTTTTTTTAAAGATTTATTTTATTATTTATCCCCTGCCCCCATTGTTTGTGCTCACTGTCTGCTCTCTGTGTCTGTTCGCTGTGGGCTGAGTCTGCTCATCTTCTCTTTAGGCGGCACCGGGAACTGAACTTGAGACCTCTCATGTGGGAGAGAGGCACTCAATCACTTGAGCCACCTCAGCTCCCTGCTTTGTTGTCTCTCTTATTGTGTCTCTTGTTGCGTCATCTTGTTGCGTCAGCTCACTGCACTAGCCCGTCATGCCAGCTCACTGTCTTGCTCATCTTCTCCAGGAGGCACCAGGAACCAAACCCGGGACCTTCCATGTGGTAGGCAGGAGCCCAATCACTTGAGCCACATCCGCTTCCCTGCCTCTGAGTCTTTTAACTTCACCACTTCCTAGGCCTCCCGTAACCAGATCTTTCTCCCATCTACCACCTCGCCTCCGCCCTGTGCCTGGCTCTCTCATACTGGCACTCACTTATGCTTTAATATCACTTTCCAGGCAAAGACTTCTTGGAACAATTTCACTCCATCCCACCCCATGCAGGCTGGGTCTAGTGTCCCATCCTATGTGCCCCCACAACGCTGGTGTCAACTCTTGTACAGCACCTACTACACTGTGTTGTAATTGCTTATCTGCAGGTCAGAGCCCCTCTTAGACCCTAAGGTATGCCAAGCTCCCTAGACATTCCCTATAAACCCAGCCCCTATAATAATAAATGCCCAATAAATACTTGTTGCTTGAATGAACGAATGAATGAATGTCCCCAAGGTCTCAGAGAGAGAGAGTGGAGGACCCAGGGTATGACCTCAAAGCACCTGACTTCAAGGACAATACTACCCCCAGAAAAGCAAGCTGCCATTACTTGGAAAAGAGGAAGCCAGGGTATAACTCCAGACTGACTTTTTTTCTCTCTCTTCATATTCAATCTGTCACCAAATTCTCCCCATTTTCTCTCAAAATCACGTCATCCATTTACTCCCTCTTATATCCAGCCACCTTCCTAATGGGTCATGAAAACTGCCTCCTAATTTTCCTGCTTCCTTCTTTTGTAACCCATCTTCAGTGTAAACTACAATGTAAACTATAATCATCGCTTAGTGGCAATGCTCCAAGATGTGTTCATCAATTGTGGCAAATGTACCACATTAATGAAGGATGTTGTTAATGGGGGAAAGTGTGGGAAAATGTGGGAGGGCCAGGGAGGAGGGCATATGGGAATCTCCTATATTTTTTGTGTAACATTTATGTAATCTAAGTTTTTTTTCAAAAAATAAAAATAAAAAAGTATATATATAAAAAAATCAGAGTAAATCTAATGTTCTAGTTTCTCATGTCACTCCCAAACTCAGAGCCTACAGTAATCTGTCAATTACTTCTGATTTACAGTCCAAAGCCTCCTGCCACCATCCTCCTCCTCCCATCTCCTCAGCCTTACTCAGTTCTACCTGTCCCTGATGCAGCCTTGCCTCAGGAGGGGTGTGATGGTTAGGCTAATGTGCCAACTCGGCCAGGTAATTGTGTCCAGGTGTTTGGTCCAGCAAGCACTGGGCTAATTGTAATACAAGAGCATTTATGGACTTTGATCACCAGTGAGTTTACTGCCTGGATGGCTGATTACATCTGCATCAATCAGGGAGATTGCATCAGCAACGGGGGATGCTTTTATCCAATCAGTTGAATGCCTTAAAGGGGGAAGTGATTTCAACATTCAGAGAGAATTTCCCAGCTCATCTTTGGACAGCCAGCATCTCCCAGAAACTCATCAAGGACCTTCATTGGACTTTCATCAGAGCCCCTGGTTTGCAGCCTGCCTGCGGAACCCGGACTTGTGCATCCTCACGGTCGCATGAGAGACTCTTATAGAATCTCAAATTATTGACAGTATTTCCTGTTGATTCTGTTTCCCGAGAGAACCCTGGCTAACACAAGGGGGCTGCCCTGTCTTGTAGCCACTGTCGAGTACACCATGCTTTAGGTCTCACCTGCTCTCCAGACTCCTCTTTCCCAGACATAGTGCATGAAAGGAAGTAAGGGGGATGAGGAAGATGAAGAGAGCTGGATAATCCCACAGAAGGACTTCTCTAAGGCTTTCGTCTACTCCCTAAAACTCTAAAGTAAGGGGCGGGAGGTGTAGGATTGGCAGAGTAGAGACCAAGACGAGATAGAAGAGGGCTGAAACAGCTCCTCCAACAGCCAAGATGCCATTATTTATTGTGTTTACTTCCTGTACACTTTATCCCTAATTATGTTTCCTCTTCTTACACTTTTTCAACTCTTGCATGCCTTTGTTCTGACATGGGTGGGTGGGGCTGGGGAGAGAAACTCAGGCAGACCCAGGCACACATTTGCTAGACTGGGTTTTGACATAATATTCTGTAGAAAATGACTGTTAGGAATGACACTGGGAAGAAATTTAAATCAAATATTAGACCTAAAATTATAGCTTTTAAATTTTACATACTATGATTTACTTTGTAGCCGAGGCCAAGAGCCTGTTGTCCTCATCTATATTTAACTGCCTCTTAATGTACACAATGTACTCAGAGAACATTTGTATCAGGATTCAGCTGCCTCTGAGGCACAAAGCAGCCTTATAAAGCAGTCACAGCAAAAGGGGAAAGAGGTCATCAGAGAAGCTGAAATAAACTACAAATGCCTTTATCCAAATTTCAGATAAACACATACCTGTTTTTGTTTTTGTTTTCTCAAAGGTAATACCTATCGAATGATCTAAAAGCGGGTGTCAGAAAACTACAGCCCATGGACCAAACCCAGCTCGCTGGTCTATGGCCCATAAGCTAAGAATAGTTTGTACATTTTTAAGTGGTTGGGAACAAAATCAAAAGAATAATATTTCATGGCATGAAAATTATATGGAATTCAAATTTCTCTGCCCATAAATAAAGTTTTATTGGAACACAGCCATGCCCGCTCATTTACATATTGTCTGTGGCTACCTTCACACTAGGATGGCAGAATTCAGTGGTTGTGGCAGAAGCCATATGGCCCACAAAGCTGAAAATATTTACTATCTAGATCTTTACAGAAAAGATTTGCCGAGTTCTGATCTAAATGCTTCTGTATGACATGTGACTGAACAAGTATAAAAAGTGAGTGGAAAATACGTGGTATGTAAGCACAATAAATATTTAATCTTCTATTGCAGTGTTTTCACCCTGAGGTCTGAGGAGCTCTACAGGTCAGGGAGATGCCTCTGTAGAATTGAGTGGGCCAGGGTCTGAGATTCTCATCCCTCCTCCCCAAAAGAATAGTTCTACTTCTATCCTGAGATATCGGGATCCCGTGTAAAATTTTATTTTGCTTCAAAAAGGTTTTGTTTCAAAAACAAAGATGATGTTGGGAAGCCAGTTGGGCACCTGCCTACCACATGGCAGGTCTCGGGTTCAAGTCCGGTGCCTCCTAAAGAAGACGAGCAGACGCCGCACCCGCCACAACAGAGCTAGATGCCACACCTGCTGCAACGAGCAGACACCTAAACGAGCAGATGCCACAAGCCAACAAATGTCGTGGCCCTTGGGGAGTGGATGTGGCTCAGGCCGCTGGGCACTCGCCTCCCATGTGAGAGGTCCCGAGTTTGGTTCCTGGTGCCTCCTGGAGAAGGCGAGCAAACAATGGGCAGACAGACGAGAGAACCATCTGCGGGGTGGGGGGATGGATAAATAAAATTAAATAAATAAATAAATAAATAAATAAATAAATAAATAAATAAATGTAAATGAATAAACCTTTAAAAAAACAAATATGCAGTCAAAGAGTCTGATGCCCACTGAAGCCTATTTTATATACGAGATGACTGCAACCTCAAGCAAATCTTGAGCATGAAAAGGAACCATTAAGCAGCTAAAACCACACCAACCAGGACTGCAAGCCATTCAGCCCTATTTGCTAAGCACATATATTATGCAACATAACGTAGATGGCCAACATGGTATGTCCTAAGAAGACTTGATTTTTGTCATGGGGCACTTTCTTCCACTTCAGCTTAACCCCATTAGCACATAGGCCTGTCACACACTTCATTAACTATATAAAATTACCAAGCAATTTGATGCTCATACCTGCATAATTGCCACACACCCATTTCCCTGGTAGTGGCCAAATAAAATTTTAAAGAAACTGCAAACGGGGTTGCGGAGTACCTATAATTTATTTTTATAAGTAATGAGTCATTGATAGGTTCTTCAGGAGGCAATTAAAGGGAAATTGATAGGGGTTGACTGTAAGACTTGAAGTTTTCAGGTTTGTTTTTCTTTAGTAGAGAAACAGTCTTCTACATTCCATTCAAAGCACCTGAAAAATTACTTTAGTCATGTAGTATGGAACTAGTAAACTGACACAGGCTGGATTCCATCTAAAAAAGGCAGTTCTTACAAAGACTGAGTTTTACTGGATGCCCGGAGCAGCAAATAGCGAGATGGGCTTTTTAAATACTCAAATCACTAAAGGCAGTAAGAACTAGTAGGGAAATGGAGAATTACCTGTTGGTTATATTTTAATGCATATATGTTGTAATGAGCATAAAAAGATCAAGTGGCTTCATTATCCATCTAACTTTTCTTACAGGGATTATATGAGGGAATTTATTACATAAGCCGCACACTGGCAAGAACAGAATGCTTGCTGAAAGGAATGCCAGTACTCATAATTCCACAGTCATTTTTTTTTCCCCATATGAATGTCTCTCTGGAACTGGATGACTCTGTGGGAAAATAAAATTCCCAATATAAATATTTATCTTACCCATTATCTTTATTATCTTGATTAATACAGGGTTGACACTGTTTTCCTTTTGTTTTCAATGTTTGTTCCACAATAAACTCTTTTTTTTTTTTAACAATACATTCTTAAAACATAGACCTCTAGAGATGATTTCTGGGGGTTCTGATGTACTCAAATTGTTCTCTACAATTATCTGATATATATATAGGAATGCTTTATTAGTTGTTTGTTTTTACTGCCCCTATTTTCTAAACATCTAAGTTATCTAAAAAGTTTTTCTGAATGTTTTACAATAGTGAGTGAGGAACCTTCCAAATGAAACTAACTTTAAAATAAGAAGCAGATTGGACATTGAGAGACCAGGGAGGGGCCCAGCATGGAACAGAGGGATCCGATTATTTAAAAATATTACATTTAAAACTCTCTCCCACTAATCTACAGTGTGCAACGTCTCTAAGAACACACCGGAACCCAATTCCTAACCATTGCTGGAGCCAAATACATACATTAAGGCCAAATCTCGGAATACTGAAGAGGGGCTTTGGCAAGTCTGAAATACGCGTATTAGCAAACCTTATAGTATTACAATTTCCTTCAAACAACCAGTGTTACAATCATTTTTAAAGGATTTCTAAAAGGCCCGGTGGAAAATGAGACAATTTTATGCAGTCAAAATACAGCAAATAATTATATATATATATATATACACACATACATACATACACACATACACACACAACCTTTCCTTGCTGTAGAAATGCTAGGAAAGTGTAACTGCAGTGAGTTGCAGTCACAAAGCTTATGTGAGAATGAGGTTTGTTGATTCAGCTTTTCTTCGCATACCCCCTGGTGGGGAGACTAAAGCTGAGCCAACCCACTAAGGGAGGGGACCAAAACAGCCAAGAGGGAACACCCCTGTACAAGAATTGACTGGTTTACATTAGGGTTCCCTGCTTGTACCGTACAGTCCCATGTATCTTTTTTTTTTTTTAATTTTTATTCTAGTAACATATATCCAACCTAAAATTTCCCCTTTTAAGCATATTCAAATACATAATTACATTGACAATGTTGTGCTAACATCACCACAATGCATTACCAAATCTTTTCCATCACCCCAAAGAGAAAATTGTACAATTTAAGCATGAATTTCCCATTCTCTACCCCCATCCCAGCCCTTGGTAACCTATATTTTTGTCTCTGATGTAAACCATGGACTATAGTTAACAGAACAATTATAGTAATATTCTTCAATTAATTGTAGTATATGTACTATACTAATACAAGGTGTTGTTAATGGGCGGGAGTATGGGAACTCTATTTTCTGCATGAATTTTCTGTCTAAACTTACAAGTTCTCTAATAAAAAAAAAAAACCAGAAAAAGAAGAAAAATTGGCTGTAAATGCGCAAGGACAAAGAAAAGTTATTTGAAGCACAACAGAAAACTTTCCAAATCAGTTAAGAATCATTATTTTAAATCCCCTCTGAAAATCATTCTCTGGAAATCCAGCCTTTTTATATATTGCCTACTTATAATGATAAGGTATTAGAACATTCCAATCTGGGTATAGAAGACTTGATTCAAATAAGCAAAATTATTATATATATTTTTACAGTACAGCAGAGAAAAATTATAAGCTTCCTGTTTGGCATCCTCTTCCCCTAAGCTCCTACTCCCCTCCGACCGTGAAAAAGAAAGGAGTCTTTCCATGATTGAGTCCTCGTGTGCCACAGGCCTCCTTTTTGTTATTCAATGGCACTATTTCACAAAGTGAAAAACAAAATTCTTGGCATGTTGACCGAAACTATGGACTCAATAGCAACATAATTTGGCTCTCCTGAACCTTTGTCATTTTCATTCTTAAAAGCTTTATGAATTTTTCGCCCCCTGCAATCTGCCTAATTTGTGGGTGCCACTTCATCATATGTAACTTAAAAAAACCAAAACAGCTCATACATACTTCAAATTATTTCCAGTAAATTATTAATATAAACTATTCAAACATTCTAACATAGAAAGAACAAGAAAAAGGCCACAGTTCTATCTGGACCTGTTTCATTAATTTACTCTCACCCTTGCACGGTGAAAGTAACTTCAAGTGCATCGTTAGGGACTAGGGTTTCTCCCAGTGCCAATATTCATCATTCTAAAAGAAACAGCAGATGAGCCACGTCTTCCATTTCCCTTGTTCATAGTGCCCTCCAGTGGTTCCCGGGGGGGAAAATGGTTTTATTATTCTTGCATGCAGGAGATCAATGAAGTCAGTAGTATCCACACTTTTTAGATCAATGGTTCTCAAGTGCTTCCCAAAAAATTTCCCATGAGCCTGTCTCTCCAAGTTGAGGATTTCTGCAAGCAATGGGACATGTTGTTGACGGGAGTGTGTAACGCATGTGAAGGAGGGGAGGCAGTATACGGGGGTAAGAGACACCTTTTTGTTGAGAAATAACTTGAATGCCATGCTCCCCAGCCCCTATACCTACCAGTCTCCACCCGTCATCTGAGGCGGGGCCAGCATACAGAGAGACCAAAAATTTTGAAACTCGCAGCACAATTTTGAACAAAGGTATTACTGTGCCGAATTTGGAAAAAACAGGGTCTTTAAAAAATAAAAAAATTTTTAAAAACTGTCCATTTATAAGAAGCACCCTGAACTGTCCCTGCCGTTGACACAGTCATTTCATTTCTAAATAAATGGCAGATATATCAACAAAGGTTTATACAGAAGATGTTCATCTCAAGGGGATTTAAAATAAATCTCAAAGTGATCCAAAGGAGTACTTAAATAATAAATTATGACACACCCACAAAATAATCTTTAACAGTCATTAAAAATATTTTAAATAATTTTAATGATCCTAAAATAATGCTAAGAGAAATACATCACTCAATGTAAAAAGTGTTTATTTCTGAGAATTGGCATTACAGATGGCTTTAATTTAAATTTTCAGTATTTTCTAAATGTTTAGAGCAAATATGTGTCATTTCATAATTTAAAATAAACTTTTTAAACACTAACTGCCATGGGATGCTTTTTCCAACTCCCCAAGGCAGCGTCAGGGATATCCTCCCCTCTGCCCTCTAAGGCTTTTCTACAGCTACTGAAACACATATACCTCCTCTCCTCAGTATAATTATTTCCGTAAACATTTGTCTCTATTTTCATGCTGCAAGTCCTAACAAACAGGGATGAGCTCTGACTAACTCCTGTATCCCCAGCATACAGCACAAAACACCTGGTATATAGCAGGTGTTCAATAAAACATGTTTCCCAGGAACGATTATTATTGTACACCTAAAAATGGCTAAAATGGCAAATTACATAATGTTACCATAATAAAAAACATTTTTTTTAAGTCACCAACTCTCAAAATGGGCAAAGGATTTGAATAGAGATTTCAAAAAACATATACAAATGGCCAATAAGCACATGAAAAGATGCATTCTAAGTATTCAAAAACCCATAACTTTAATACACATCAAGTACTGCAGCATTCTGGCTACCATGCTTGGCTGTGAAAGGGACAGAAGCAAAGGCTGGTGCAATGCTCTGTCGCTTATGAAATGCTCTCCTCTTGTGAAACAAATAACACTATTGTACCCATTCTACAGATAAGGAAGCTGAGGCTTGAGAAGATCAAATAGCTTACCCATGGAGGCTCAGCTGATTATAGATGGCAGACATAAATTCATGCCTGGATCTTTTACCAACAGATTCTCATGTTCTTTCTACCCGCTTTGGTCCAACTGTTACGTGCCTGGAGTGAAAATAATCCTCTAGAAATACAAAGGTTCTCTCCTGCTTATAACCTTTTCATTAGCTCTAACTCCACCCCCCAGTTTTACTTCTCTGTTGTGGCAACAAAGTTGCTGTGTACCTGGAACAATTTTTCCTGATGGACTTGCCTAGATTTGTGCTTCTGTGGTAACTTTACTATTTAACCTGAAGATTTGCAATGGGTGGGGGGAGGGGATGATAGAGAATAGATTAAAGAGCATCTAGCAAATGATCTTATTTTGTGGAAAAATTATCATGCTCTGAACTCATCTGGGGAAACAACTTTTTAAGAGTAACTCAACAAATCTCACCAGCTTCAACACCAAAACAAAAACAGTTTGTTTTTTTGGACCTGAGTGCTCTGCTGAATAGCCACAGTGTGAGTTCTGATAGGTCACTGATAAACACAGATCAAGTTGCAAAGCACAAAAGCTCCCATAAAATCAGGAAGAGATTCGGGCCCTTTCTTCAGGCTTAACTTCCTGCAGGCACTGATTAGATGAAGAAAAGAGGGCTTTAGGTAAATTTAGAAAGACTATTAAGAACTAAACTTAATGTTAAAACCTACTAAACCATATCCATCTCAGGAAAGAAATTATAGGATGCCTATTTGATAGCTAATTAGCAAAATAGTCTTAATAACTGACTAATCTTCCAATGTCATTTAAGATTGAAAAGAGACAGCATGGCATAGCAGAAAGGGTTTTTTTGTTTGTTTGTTTTAATGAATATTTGATTTTATTTTGCTTGTA
>JAQZBX010050355.1:0-19679 GCA_029593785.1 Cabassous unicinctus | reverse complement strand
TTTTTTTTTTTTTTTGAGGTACCGGGGCTGGGGATTGAACCCAGGACCTTGTATGTGGGAAACTGGCACTCAATCACTGAGCCACATCGGCATCCCTGAGTTGGTGTTTTCATTTGTTCTGCTTGTTGTTTGTTTTTGTTTTGTTTTTAGGTGGCACTGGGAACCGAACCCAGGACCTTCCCATGCGGGAAGCAGGCGCTCAACCTCTTGAGCCACATCTGCTCCCCAAGAGACAAATTTTAATTGAAGTACAAAGATAAGCATGCATACTTCATTCTCTTGAGGCAGGTTTTTTGGTGGTGGTTCTTCATTTTAAGAGTGTTAGAGAGGGAGGAGTTTGGAGGAAATTTGCCGTTAAACATGTTGAGTATACAGCAGACCTGGACAGCTTATGTGGGGAGAGTTCCCAGGGCTGACCCTGGGACAAAAACCACATTTTAAAACGTTGTACCCCTAAATATTTTGCATCACATAGGTAAAGCACTGTATAAAGCTTCTTCACATTATTTTCCTTATTCCTCATAGTAAGGAAGCAATAGGGACCAACAGTCAAGAGCATAACCTCGGGAGTTCTGCAGACCTGGGTTTGACTCCCGGTTGAGTCCTTTATCGGCTATCAGATTCTGGACAGGTTGCTTAGCCACACTGAGCCTCAGTCTCCTCACCTGTGAAATGGACAGTCACAGGCCCTAGCTCAGGACGCTGAGGATAAAACCAGACACTCGGCGGTGTGCCTTCCGACACAGTAACTTTCATCTGATGTTAGGTATTATAGTATTACCAAGCCCATGAAGCAGAGGGGACAGATGACTGTATACCCATCTGATGCCCCCGAAGAGGTCAAGGGCACACGCAGCCAGTGTGGGGGAGCTGAGGCACAAATGGAAGCCAGACGACCGCAAATCCCATTTATTCTCAGGGTCATTACATCCCTGGCAGAGTAAGGTACTTAGTCTACTTTCATTGTTCTTCCAAACTACAGTCCAACCAGCAAATTATCTTTTACCTTTTTAAACCACCTGAAACCCAAGAGAAGTCATACCAGCTCTGAGTATAAAATTCTTTTGTGTTCGAGAAATAACTGTCCCCACAATTACAAGCGTAACTGGTGAAGCCAAAGAGGGCGGATGTTTAGACTATTCAATAAAAGAGGGAAGACTCTACAGAACACAATATAAACCACAAACGTGCCAGCGTTATAGAACACAGCAAATTACGACCTCAGCGCCAAATCTGCCTTTGTAAGTAATATTTGATCAGAACACACAGCGCTCACTCGTCTATGTATAGTGGTAATACAGATCGCATGCCCGCAAAGCCTAAACGATTTACTATCTGACACTTTACAGAGAAGGTTTGCCAACTCCTTGTATAGAACACACTTCTAACAGGGAAAAATAATTTTTATTCCCAGAGTTCTCTCTTAGCGCCTTCAATCCCAGGCAAAGGGGCGCTTTCTCTTTCTCATGATTAACATATGAGCCAAATCCCCCCCAAATGAAGTGAAGAGGAGAACTCTAAAGTTGGGAGAAATTCTTTCCAGGAAAGCCAGTTTAATATGCTGACGCTCGGGCTACATTCATCTCCATGACCCCAGTATCTTTCTCTTCCCCAGCTATGAAATTCTGGGCATGCCCAGATAGGACTCACTTGGATTTTCTCTTCTTCAAGGGCTGGTGCTGGTCGAGATCCTTGTCCCAGTCTATTCGCTTCTGGCACTTTCTTACAGATGTCCTGATTCTCCCTGTTATTTGGTGCTTGCAGATCGCAGTATTGTGATTTTGTTTTCAAGCTGTTGGTGAATTCTCTAGACTGGGTTTTTCTGAAGAGAAACAAAGGGAAACTATCAAAATAAAACATCCATCCATATCGACAGTTTTGCCAAAGCAATTATTTGCATTCGAATTATGTGAAAAATAGTAATATAGTAATAGATAGCATGTACCCAATGCTTATAAAATGTCTTTGCTTGGTACTTTAAATACATTAACTTAATCCTCATAACAGCCCTATGAGGAAGGCATTTTTATTCCTGCTTTGTTAGAAGAGGCTCAAAGAAATGATATAATTTTTCCAAAATTCCACAGTGTCACAGTCAGGATTTGAACCCAGTTCTGACCCAGGTGCTAAACTGCTAGGGCACACTGCCTTCCTATGATCCAAGTTTGCAAATGATTCCTCTATAGTTTGAGAGTTACAGAAGTTGGTGGGCAGTGCTACCTGCCCTCAGGAACTGAGCTAAAGTCCACATGCCTGTTTCCATCTCCATCCCAGCACAGACCACTGGCTTGGAGAAGGACTGCCAACACTACTGCCCCAAGCCAGAGGGGGACCCCAAGAGGGAACAGGCTTTGCAGAGGCCACAGGGGCAGCCAGCAGAGGGGAGCCATCCTCTGCCTCACTGCTTCCACCGGGGTTACCTTCTAGGATTTCCAGTTTGTTATGGCACCCCTGCCCTATTCAAAACTTCCTCCCTGTCCACAGAATAAGGCCCAAAGTCCTAAAAACCAGCCTTCGAGGCGCTTACGAGGCTCAGTTACTTGTCTCCCTCTGCTTGCCCATGCATACCCCAAACACTCAGAAGAGCTCATCAGTCATTCCCCAAACAGCCATGCATTTCACATAATTTAGGGGTCTTGATTATGCTGTTCTCTACCTGAAATTTTCTTCCTAACCTCCTATGGCTGGAAAATTATACTCATCCTTTAAGGTTCAGCTCAAATTGTTCCTCTTCTGGGAATCAGAATGACTGTCTTCTCCCTGTCCTCAATTCAAGCTCTCTTCATACCCCAATTATAGCACACACACAGCCTGGACAGCCTGGACAGGCTGCAGCTTCCTCCCCTAGACCGGGAGCTCCCTGAATTCACTGTTGAACTCTCAGCGTCTCACACAGGTTAAACACCTAGCTGGCCTGCCTGTGCAGCTGCCCATATCTAAGCAGTCTTCTTCAAAGTTCTGAAGCTTGAACAGTTGCTGCCTTTTATATCCTTCACGTTCATTTATATTCTTCACGTCCAGCTATGTGGACCAGCATTGCTCTAATGTGATTCTAGTAAAGCCAATGGCCAACGGGCAACATGCATGCATGACTGCTCAAAACTGGAATGCAAAGGGGCAAATAAAACAGCTGATCTGATCAATGATGCCAATGTCACCGAACCTCCAAGAAACATTCTAGATAGACTGAAAATTATTTTTGTGGCCCTCAAATCCCCATCCCGTTCCCCAATGAGATAGTGAATGAAGGCTCTTTCCATTTTTAAAGGCTGGCCAGCCTCTCACTGGTTTGCACATGGCCTACCTGAGCTCTTCTGCTTCCTGCTCTGCTTTCAGCCGGACCCTCTCAGCAATAATTTCATTACAGAGCACATCGTAGGGTTTATCTAGATGGTGTTCACCCATCACCCAGACCCAGACTTCCTTATCAGCTCCCAGTTTCCAATGAACAGATTTGCCATTCTCTGCAAACAAAACAAAATGCGGATTGAACAGATATCTTTGGCTATCTATGTATTAGGTGTACTATGTTTCCATCACTGAAGCATTTAGGGTTAAATCACATTAATAGATAGCAGTGGTGGTGGTGGCAGTGGGCAGTGGCTGCAGTCGTAATACCTCTTTAGAGATAATTACGGATTTCGTTTTTGGACATGCCCACTTTGCAAATGAAGAATGTGAAATGGAAAGTGTGGCAGTTTGATATAGTTATGAATTCCAAAAATAGATATTGGATTATGCTTGTAAACTGGTCTGTTCCTCTGTGATTAAGTTATGATTAGGGCTTTGATTGGGCCACATCAGTAGGACATTGAGTCCCTCCCCCACTGGAGGACAGGGACTCATAGATAAAACCACATGGCAGAGCAGAGGAGTGAGTTGGAGTTTTGATGTTGGAGTTCTGTTGCGGAGTTTTAATGCTGGAACCTGTGAAAGGAAGCACACAGAGGAGTTTGGTTGTGAGGAAGGAGAGAAGGCCCCGGGATAGAGACGAGCCATTTGCCTGAGAGTCTACAGCTGGCCTTGTGGAGAGAGGCAAAGCCTAGAGAGCCTCATAGTCTACAGCTGACCTTCTGGAGATAGCAGAGGAGCTGAGCCCAGAGACAAGCAAGCCCTGAGAAGAGAGGAACCCAGGAAGCCTGTACCCTCGCAGACATCGGCAGCCATCTTGCTCCAACATGTGGCCATAGACTTTGGTGAGGGAAGTAACTTATGTTTTATGGCCTGGTAACTGTAAGCTTCTATCCCAAATAAATACCCTTTATAAAAGCCAACAGATTTCTGGTATTTTGCATCCGCATCCCTTTGGCTAATACAGGAAGAAAGCACACGTCATTTGCATTATCTTTGAGGGTAACAGAGCTAAGCATCAGAGCCCATTACCTCGTAAGTCTAAATCAAAGAATCTCCCTGTAACCCCGAATTATACAGCTGCTCAAGAGTCTGCTATTTACAGGCCACTGTCTTTACAGGCTTCAATGTGGGTAAATGCGTGCATTTTAGAGTTAGGCCTGGGTTCAAATCCTTGCTCTGCCACTTACTAGCTGCGTGACTTGGACAAATGACTTAATCTAAGTCTCCATTTCCTCATCTGAGAAATGGGAACAGCAATATCGACTACCGAGGTCAGCTGTGAGGATTAAGGAGGCTAAGTGTGCCAAGCACTTCCCCCAGCAGCTGCCACATAAGAGTTCAAAAGAGGCTAACTGCTATCATCATTATCTTATTATTTACTTATATGGCTGCCTCAGAGATTCACACCAGCTTGTGAGAAGATAATCCTACCAGGTAGTGTGATACCTAGTGAAGCTACTTAAATAACCCTTATTTACAATCGATCTCACGGGTTGTGTTACATTCTGGTTCCCAAGCTACTGAAATGCAGCCACACAGGTCATGCTCCCCGAAGCCTGGGGAAGGTGGGGTATACGTGGGAGAGGCCAAGTGGTACAGCCCCTAAATCCAAAGGATACCAGGTCCCCAGGCAGTCCTACCCAGGCCCGTTATGGTCCAAAGTTGATTCCACCAAGATCTCTGGGCCCTGGAGAACCCCAAACTAGCCAGTGGTGTGGAGTGTGGGAAACAGGACATCTAACTGAACCTATGCTGGGACGCAATGCTTAGGCGAGAAATCCACACCGGGCTCTTGCCTTCTTTTGTAACAATAACATGGTTCCTTACACACCTAAACTCATGAGACTTCCAACAAATTTTCACACTACACTAAGTAGAAGGTTTCTGATTAAAGTGCCTTCTGTGCAACGTACTGTTAATTCATACTATCACCTCAGTATACATTAAACATCAGGCTGTTCAAAGCAAGACTTGTTCTTTCTTTGGGCACGTCATACTCTTCTCAGTGCAATGGGCTCCTTCTGCAGCGTTATAAAGTTCTAAGTAGAGATACTCAGACGTACGGAAAAACAGAATCATAGTCTCTGCTATACAAGAACTCAAAGGTATCATTCAGAAGGAAACTGCTCTGACACGGTTTTCACAAAGGGAGAAGCAGCAAAAGTAGCAGTCCGTTACCAAGGGAAGACAAATTCTAAGTGCGCCCTCATGGAGATGGTACTTAGTGCCAACCCTGGCAAGTTCTTGCTCTGTGTGAGGAAACGCCAAATGGCTTGTTTTCAGAAAGCTGTCATATCTCATAAAACCCCCTTTACTATACTCTCTCAGGGCAATTCATGCTATTTTTCAC
This sequence comes from Cabassous unicinctus, assembly GCA_029593785.1. Lineage (NCBI taxonomy): Eukaryota > Metazoa > Chordata > Mammalia > Cingulata > Chlamyphoridae > Cabassous > Cabassous unicinctus. The sequence continues at coordinate 13,975 of JAQZBX010050355.1, read as the reverse complement.
TATGTCCATTTCTCAGCCTTCACCTCAGGAATGATCTACCCATTATTTCTGACAGCAAGAGTAAGACACTGGAGAGGATGAGGGGCAGTGTGCCAAGGGCAAGTAGACAGAAAGAAGCCAGAGGTCCCCAGCAGCTAGCGCAGGGCAGTGCCACATATTCTCGTCCCCAGAAATGGGCTCAGAGAGCACTGCGGTCTGCAGCAGGGCAGGCAATGGCCCTCAGGGGAGAAGGCAATGCTCTGAGGTGGGGGAGAGAATCCCCGCACTGCCTGCTAAAGGGGACGGTGCTCAGGAACTAGACGCAGAGAAGAGCGCCAAGGGAGAGAACCAGCTGAGAAAGAGGAGGTCGCTGATGAGGGTCGTGAGGGAAATAAAGAAATAGTGACTCTCAGTAAGAGAGTTAGCTGCAACATGTCAGGTTTAGCCAGATGCCAAAAAAGGCGGCTTTTGGCAAAGGGGCACTGACAAAAATCTCTGTTCTGACTACTCCTCACCCCCAAGAGGTCAGAAATGAGGTCAGAAGACAAAGAGGTTGGAGGGGCCTGATGTGATTGCCCGCAACTCCCTAAAGCTGCGAGAGGGTGGCCAAGGCATTCTGGGATAATGAGTGTTCACTTTAATACCCTCAGCTTCATACCAAGATGAGGAAATGATTATTAGGGCCCTAGCTGTAGTTCATTCCATAAGCATTTATTGAGCTAGATAGAGCACAGCACGAGCAAGTTACAGCACTAGATGCTGCAGGGGATACAGAGAGGAAGCAGATGTGGCCGCCCCTGCAAGCAACCTACAGTCTACGAGAGGCATCAGGTTATTTAATTTTTACTGAGTATCTACCACGTGCCAGGCACTGAGCCAGAGGCAGGTAAACAAGACCAGCTAGCTCCTGCCCTCGTGGAACTGACATTCTAATTGGAGGCAGACACTTGACAGTTAATTATAAGAGAATTACAACTTGGCGGAGTGGGGACAGAAGGTGCCATGGGAACGTTTAAGAAGAATACCTAGCTTGGAAGGTCAGGGTGGCATACATTAGGACCACGATAGCAGAGCGCAAGATCTTCTTTTAAGTACGGGAAGGATTCAGAGGCTGAAGCAATTGTTTGGGGAGGAGAGAGAAGAAGTAAGAATTTCCTTGTATTGAGCCTCGGAAGATGGATATGAAATTTAGACAGAGAGTAAGGGTAGGTATCATGCTAAACACAAAGAAAAGCAAAGATCAGAGAAGGGAACCAAGTGGAAGGAGGGGGCTACCGAGGACAGAAAATTTAGGGTCTCAGCCACAGAGCCAAAGAGGGCCTTGGAAATCACCGGGACGTGCATGGCATAGGCTGAGGATCATGTGGGGTGCAGAGAGCCACATGGCAAAGTGCCCCAGTCAGCTCTTTAAAGATTTAAATTTAGACCCTAAATTTAAATACAATGAACCTAGAAAGTTGTATTAAAATCCCAGCTTTACTACCATCTACACACGTGACCACTTATACGTCACTTTACCTACTTTACCGCTGAGTCCGATTTCCCTCTTTGGTAAAACACAGGTAATAAGTTGTACCTCACTGGCCTGCCACCTGATAAAGGCTAAAAAGTTTCCATTCCAGTAAGCAGCAAAGTCCTAGGTGGAGAGGAGCGGTAGATAGCGTTTTCCCATTTCTTTGCTCCTCTGTGCATGAACGCCCTTTGAAATGGGACTCTGCAGTTCCTTCCAGTACAGGAAGAATGTACCCCCACTCCACTGGTGTTTTGGGCTAGGGTCATTCAACCAGCTTTTGGCCAAAAGAATACGGACAGAAGTGACGTGACGGTTCTGAGCCTGACCTCAAGAGGTACTGATGGTTTCTCTGTTGTGCTCCTGCCTTTCGCAATGAGAAGAACATGCCTGGGGTAGTCTGCTGGCCCAAGGAGAATGAGAGACACGTGGAAAAGACCTGGGACCACCCCCAACGTGAAGGCAGGGGACTGCAGAATAAAGGATTCTTGTTTTAAAACAAAAAAAAGTATCCATTCCAGGTCCTTTGTCTGAGGGACCAAAGAAGAACCTATGACTGTTTCTGAGCAGGTGGTGCTAGGATCTCCATCTAGCATCAATATCAGGATGATCAGGGTAGCATGAGGTGGGTGTTCAGTAAGTGTTGGTGAAGAGAGTAGAGAGAGACTGGTGGAGGAAAAAACCAGAATAAGGGCACCAGGGCCTGAGTAAGGGCAGTGGTCAGTTAAAGGACAATGTAAAAAGATAGGAAAGCTCAGGTGGCTGAATTCAAGGAAGGACTCAAGGACAAGGCCAAAATGTTGAGAGCCACTAGCTGGGAGGATAGAGGGGCTGTAAGCAGAAACAATAACACACTGAGAAAAAGAATTTGGAAATGCAAAATAAATTACTCTTGAAACCCACATTATAAATGGATATAATCCACATTATAACTATGGGTCTGGAGTTGAGACGTGGAGTCAAGACTGGCAATGTGAATTTGGGAATGACTTTATGTATGGATGTCATCATTGAAGCCAATGGCAGATGAGCTCACAAAGAGAATGAAGTCTAGAAGGGAACCTTGGAAAAGCACATGCTTTATTGAAAAGGGAAAAGAAAGGGGAGGGAAAAGAGAATCCTAATTTTTCAAAAAAGGAGAAATCTGGTTACCAAAGTAAGTAAAAACTTAGAAGATGACTGGGTAGCATTATCTTGCAGCCAGGAGAGGAAAAGGGATAAAGGTGTCAGATGCTGCCGAGATGGGCATTTAGCAAGGATGAGAAGTGAGAACAGTCCTAGGCAGACTCTGACTTCAATAACTTTAAGGAGACAGGTGGGGACCAGGCTACAAAGACAGAGGACAGAAAGGATGTGAAGAACTGAAGGAGGCAATAAGTAAGTGCTCAGGAGAAGTTTACTCGTGAAGAGAATAAAAGAAGATTCCGTCATCTGTTCCACAAACATTTCCTGAGCATTGGCTGTATTTCAGGTACCGCTCTATAACTCTATGTGATAGAAAGAGAAACTTAAGGGCACAGATGGCTGAGAGATTTCTTTAAATAGGGAAATATGGACCGGTTCTAAAGCTGGGTCATTGGCAGGAGAGTAAGGATATAGGGACCAGGCCAGGAGATGACTGACAGAAGAAGCAGAGAAGAGGTGAAGATAGAGCTTGTTGACAAGGAAAGGAGAAAAGCTCCTGTCTGGTAAGAGCAAAGTTGAAAACAGATGTGCACAGAACCATGGCTCTGCCTTCATGTACCTGGGATCCTAATGAGCCTTGCACCATGTCTAATCATACTTTAATACTGACCAGCCATTCTGGGCTTTCTGTCTACTTCACCTCAAAATTACACACCCTTGAATCAGAGGGTAGTGAGGGAGGGATCCTTTCATAGTGCTGCCATTTAATGACATGTTTTTGTTTCCCATTCCTTCGATCGTGTTTATATATTGCAAAGCTCTTCATGTTTACTATCTCAGGGATTCCTGAAAAGTTCTTCTGGAACCAACTTTTCTAAAACAAGTTAGAAAGGTGGGTCAGTCCAGCTCGGTACTAGACCACAAAGGACCTCTGGGACTGAGACATATCCACACTTCATCCAGAGGAAAATTTACTTTCAAGTCTGAGATGTATTTTCCCAACTCGGGGTCCATGTAAAGCCTCCAACTAGGGCAGTACTGAAAAATATCACATAAACATGGGGTGACACACATCCTTGGCAAGGAAATGGGCGGGTTTAGTCCAGTCTTATCTTGTAGGAGAACCTGCTCACAAAACTGTTTTGTTTCTGATTTATTCCCATGTGACAGGGTCGATCAGAGGAGGGGGAGGGGGAGACTGGCAGCATCAGTGTGGAGATCTCCTCAGGTAAAGGTGAATGCCATCACCAAGGATGGCCTAGGGCTAAGACTCTGCGCTTCCGAGAGTCAGCACCTGGTCTCCATCCCAACTGGACCAAAGTCAGAATGACAGCCATAGTAAAAGAAAGGTGTGTGGAGGACAGGACGAGGGAGAAGGAGAGAGAGGGAGAGGGGTTAGAACTGTTACTCTGCCCCACACACAGAAGAACTAGGGCTGATGAATAGAAGCCAGAGACCCACCACCAGGGCCTCCTGTGATGTGCCAGGGACTTCCGGAAGGAATTCACCTGTTGAATGCACTGGGGACATCATCGGGCCTGATGTTGTTAAAGTACGGAAGTACTGCTGTAAAATACTGCCCTAACTTCAACTTCCCAAGTCTCTCCCACCACTCTTGCTCTTTGGTAGGACACCCCACCCCCATCCAGAAACCTAAAGATTCATGTCTGGCCGGAAGGGGCTGTCAAGGACCCTTTGCATTGACCGTGACCCTTCTGATTGGTTCGAGCCAGCGCCTTATCTGTCATTAAATATTAGAGTATCCCTCTAGGCTATTGTTAAACTTATTTTATGATGAGGGAATTGAGGCTCGGAGGGGTTAAGAAACTGGCTCAAACTATGGGCTAGAGTGGACTTACTGGTATTCTACCATAGACTTATTAAGATTCTAGCAATGGAAGAAATTACAACACTGATGTGGAGGGAGTAGCCTCTGGAGGCTCTGAGGGCAAGGAGAGTGAAAAACAGGTATAATGGGGAGCAATTTTGGGACTTGGGAATCATCCTGAATGACATTGCAATGAAAGATATAGGCCATTATATATCTTCCCATAACCTTCAGAATTGTGTGGGAGAGAGTGTAAACTACAATGTAAACTATAATCCATGTTCAGTGGCAATGCCCCAAAAATACATTTATCAATTGCAATGAATATGCCACACGTATGAAGGATGTTGTTTCTATGGGAAAATGTGGGAAGTGTGGGGAGCAGGGCATATGGGAATCCTTATATTTTTTATGTAACATTTATGTAATCTAAGTATCTTTAAAATTTTTAAAAAAATATTTTTAAAAAATGAAACTGGCTCAAGATTGTAGGGCTGGTGAATATTAGAACCAACATGCATGATCGGAACTAGGCTGCATGAAGCCAAAACCCGTGTTTAGGGCAGCTTTACAATGTTTCCAGACTGACACGCATTTGAGAGTGAAAAGGATTCTAATCAAAAGGGATTCCAGAACTATCAGCATAAGCCAGGACTCTCCTGGACAAACTGGGATGTGTGGTCACCATCGGGCTCTTTCCCATCCCCACAGAAACTGGACAGGGACTATTAAAAATGCTAAATCTAGCCCCATATTCATTTTAATGAAGAGCAAGACTGATTCCTATCAGTATTTCCTGGACTCCATTAAAACTGTTGCTTTCCCCATTGTTTGCTATTTTTATTAACCTGGGTAATCGTCCTGTATTAGTAATACTAAAGTCCATTTAAAAGAAATGTTTATGATTTTTTTTTTTTTTTTTGAGACCAAAGGACAGAAAGGAAGTTGGGGAACCTACACTGCATACCATCCTGGGAAGTGGGTGGTGGTGTAGGTAAAAGAGAAGTTCAGGCAGAAAAGCAGATAGAAGCACGAATACAAAGATCAGGGACCAGCTGGATCTGTGGGGTTTGAGGTAGAAGGGAAGGAGACCAGTTGCTATCCATAAACAGGTACTAACTGTGCATCTGAGAAGCTAAGCCCACTTAAATGATAAAGAGTTAGTGATACAGACACTACAGAAGGAGAGCACTGAGTCAGGAGCAGGGGTTCAGAAACAGCCCTGGAGTTGAGCTGGACCTGAGTTCAAATCCTGGCTCTATCACTGACCGCATACAAATTATTTCCTCTAAATTATTTGTAAGAGAGGGATGCTGTTTACATCACCGGAGTCTTGTGCATTAGATTAAAATGACAAAAATACAATGTGCATGCCTGGCCCACACTAAGAGATCAACTCCTTGGTGGGGAAAAAGCTCTACGGAACGGAGCAGATGAAGTAAAATCTATAGGATTCAGTGACTGATGCATGGGTGAGGCACGGGGAGTAATGAGGGCTCCCAGGCTTCAGGCTTTGGTGGCTAGGGAGAGAGGGGTCCCCCTGATGAAGATAGAGAAGGAGAGAAGCCATCAGGCTTGGGGGTGGGGAGGGTGAGGTGATGCTGATGAATTCGGTTTTGCATCCAGCTTGCAGTGCTTGTGGCTCTTTGGAGTGGAGGTGCTCATTAAGCAACTGATGTTACCTGGCTGAAGCTCAGGCCAGAGGTTTGGCTTGGCAAAGAGGAGTTTGTTTAAGTCCCTGGCAGATATACGGGTGGTTTCAACCCTTACAGGTAGAAGAGTCACCCCAGGAAGACAAAGCGGGCAGGGATTTGTAAGTTGGAGCTAAGAACCCCTCGCAGTCCGTGAACCGGCTTTGGGGAGTCTGTGAATGTTGTGAAATTATACCCAGAAAGTTGTCTGTGTCCATTTCTAAGCTTTCAGGAAAATTTCCAAGGAGTCTATAAGCCCTCAACCTCAGCTCAAGGTTACAAACCCCCGGTGTAGAATGAGGCTGAAGACGAAGGCGCTGGAGAACATGGATTTAGGGGCAGGCAGAGACAAAGATGAAGAAGAGTCAGAAAAACAACGAATGAGGGAATGACACCAAGGAAGAGAGAGGCGCTGAGTGGCGGCTCTTACCAAAGTCGATTAAGATAAGAACTCTGGGGAAGCAGATGTGGCTCAAGTGATTGGGTTCCTGTTTACCATACAGGAGGTCCAGGGTTTGATTCCCGGGGCCTCCTGGTGAAAAGCAAGCTGTACCGTGCAGCAAGCTGGCCCGAGTGGAGAGCTGGCCCACGTGGCAAGCTGGCCCGTGCAGGAGTGCTGGCCCGCACAGGAGAGCTTGCGCAGCAAGATGATGCGACAAAAAGACACACAGAAGAGAGACAAGGAGAGAAGCAGCAAATCAGGGAGCTGAGGTAGCGCAAGAGATTAAGCACCTCTCTCCACTCTGGAAGGTCCCAGGATCGGTTCCCGGTGCCGCCTAAAGAGAAGACAAGCAGACACAGAAGAACACACAGAGAGCAGACAGCAAGCACAAAACCACAGCGGGGGTGGGATGAGGGATAAATAAATAAATAAATCTTTAAAAAAAGAAAAAAAAAGTGGAGGTCACTGTCAGTCAAGGAAGTGAGGACGTGGCTTTATCACCAGTTCACAAAAAGGTTTGCAGAAAAGAGCCCACCTGGCTAATAACAATGAGAACCCAGCAAAAGAAGGTTCACGAGTCCAAGTCTGTTTCAAAGACACAAAATGAGCCCCTCCTGTACCAAACAGCAATGGGACCCAGGCCTGTTTCCTTAGATTTCCATCAGTTTGACAGAAACCCAATGAAACAAATGCTGGGCAGCCCCCTCCTAAGTGACAGCCTCTTCTGTTTATGTTACTAGGTAAAATAATACAGAATTAAGGCTCCATAGCAGGTCCCCAATACAAAGCTTCCTTTTCAGACTTGCAAGGCAATTTCAGACAATAGTAACTGCATAAGCTTTGGCAGAATCAGGTCCAGGATCTATCCCTCTCTTGCTTACCACCTGTATGCCCTGGGCAAGTTCATCAATGTCCCCGAGCCTCACCTTCCTTATCTGTAAAATGCAAATAGTAATTCACGCTTCAGGGTGTGGCTGTGATTATTTAATGTGATAATTTAATTATTTAATTATTTATTTAATATGATTATTTATATTAATGTGATATATTTAAGCTCAGGGCCTGACATCGTCAGCCCAATAAGCTGGCGGGTGCAGCCATTATGTTCTATTGCAGTGAGGTCCAAATGCGAGCCACACACATAATTATACATTTTCTAGTAGCCACGTCGAAAAGCATATAAAGAAACAGGTGAAATTAACTTTAATACTATATTTTATTTTACCCAAGATTTGCAAAATATCATTTCAATCTATCAGTGAAATCAATGTGAAATCATTAATGTGATATTTTACATTATTTTCTTCATAACAAGACTTTGAAATCAGGTAATTTACACTAATGGCACACCTCAGTTCAGACTAGCCACATTTCAAGTGCTCAGTGGCCACGTGTCGTGGCTCGTGTCGTGGACACACAGCTCTAGACCTCCAGGTGTGGCCAGCAGGCAGTGGAGGTCCTGAATTCCCTCTAGAAACCGTATTTCCCCACTATATTTTGAAATGACTCTCTAGTCTATTACAAGGTTAAATCCACGCTTCCAACTCTTTTCAGCCCCTCCTACTTTAACCTTGAGATTACTAAAAGGTAGCTAAGTTCCTGGGATACACGGTACACAAATACTAGTGATGATCTCTGAAAACTCACCACCTTTGTCTGTATCTGCACAGAGAAAAAAATGGCCAGATGACAATGAAATAACTGCCAAGAGATTTAAGCTGGAATGGAGTGAAAGTATGGGGGGTGGGCAGAAGCCATGCCCCATAAGCCAAGAAAAGGACAATCTGGAAAGATGCAGCCTTCCTAAGAACTGCTAAGAATAAGTGACACTTAAATCAGCTCGGTACCAGCCAGGGGCAGCGGGATTGGGGGAGGCAAGAAGCACAAGCCTGAAAGGCACAGCCATGTCACCGTCACCTTATACTACCTATGGCTTTATGTTCACAGACAGAGCAAGACGAAGGGCAGGAAAAAAACCCTTTTCAGTATTCAGAAGAGGAACTAATCTGGTGCAAAATGTATTTTTCCAAATGTTAAAATTTAAAGGGGTGAATAGACCTTTGACAAGATATATTGATAGAACTTTCACTGTGAATATTAACATACTCTTTCCACAATTACTTAACTAATAAAGTACTACGGGTTTTCTGAAAGGTAGATTCAAAATTTCCAAAAGGCAGAATTTAAGGAAAGAAACTGAAGTTACATTCTTGTCTAAGTCAACATGAGGACACCAATTCAGCAGACACAGGAAACCGAAGCCTAACAAAGAGGCTGGGCCATCGCCATGAGAGGGAAGCATCCTTCAGCCATCAACAGTTCCCGGAGCCACTCACCACACCAACATCTTAGGTGCACAACGAACGTGGTACCCAGAAGGCCAGCCAAGCCTGATAAACTCCAACAAATGCAAAGAGATGCAGAAACCGGTTCAGAAAGATGAAGGGACTGTGCTTCCGTTTGCACATGTTACTTGTCTAAGGAAACATTTTATTTTGCATAGTGCAGAATAATGTGCAATCCAACAGATCTGGGCACATATTAGCAGTGCGACCTTGCATATACCACTTCAGTTTTCTGAGTCTTAAGTTTCTTCGTCTGTCAAATAGGACAAATGACATCGACAGTGCAGAACTTCTGTGAGTCTCAGACATAATGTATGTAAAACTGCTTTGCATAGCATCTGACAAAGCAGATGTTTAATAAATAGCTGTTGATGCTATTAGCAATAATAATAATAAAGATAGAATAATTGTTTAAAAATATATCCCAAAATCAATCATAGTTCTTTGTCACTTATTAATTGAAAAAAAATTTTTTTTAGTAAGTCAGTTACTAAACTGACTTCCCTTTTGGGTCTGTGTGTATTACCAGGCATGCAAGTAAGATGAATTTTTTTTTCAGTCTTTGAGCCCTTGAATGAGTTCATCAAATTTATTTCTCCTGGTTTAATGAAAAAACGTGAAGAAGTTGGTCTTGAATGCCTGTGTCAGTGACCTTGAAACCTGTGCTCTTTTTGAACAACTTAGGTACCCATCCACGACAGAATATGTGGGGCGGAGGGAATGAGTTTTCTTCTGTGTATGTCTATGTTCAGACTTGGTGTACAAAGAATTCTTCCCCCAAGGTTTCAAAGCATCCTCTCAAACTACCAGGGATTTCTGCAGTCATGAAGTACATCTGAAAAACTAGCTCAAACGAAGAAATCAGTATTATGAGGGTTTTTTTTCTTATACAGCAGTATTTGCGATTTAAAAGGGGATTTCCCGTTAAAAAAAAAAAGCTAACTCAAAGAAAAATTCTCTTGAGGCCTAAGAAATGCTAACATCTATGTGCTGGTAGTAGACTAGCAGCTACCTGTGACAATGAGTGGGATAAAACGTTCCTTAACACTTCTCAAATCAAACCCGTAAGTGACTTATTACATCAGCTTAAAGAAGGTCTGGTTTCAATTAAGAGATCTGCTGAAGGCTATACAACTCCAAGGTAACTGCTCTCTGTGTGTGCGTGTGTGGACTTCAGGTTGATAAATGGCACTATTAGAATCTCAATAACACTCAGGACCCCAATACCAAATTGGAATTCACACCCGGCTTGCTTGTGACTAGTATTAGATGTTAAAACCGGCTAGGAGCTCTTCTACTAACACATTCACAGAAGAGACGTGGCTAAGTTTACCTTTTTTGGGTCTGGATTTCACTGGCAAGGGCTCCTTTTTTTCCATTGCTGCTTCTCTTTCTTTCCATCGTCGGATCTGTTCCTCCCTCATCTTGAAGAACAGGATCTGTTTCTGCTCTTCGCTGAGCTCTGCCAGTAGATCGGGATCTATGTACATCTCTGACAGTATCTGTTTCAGCATCTTCGCAGTGCTGCAGTCTTTCACACCTGTCGCAGAAGTTCCTGAAAATGGCTTCCAGGTGTGCCTCCACCTGGGCTGGTACCTGGCCGTGCCCACAAACCTTCACAGAGACTCACACGGCCCAGAAATCCCGACTGGCTGCTTCAGCGATCTGGCTTCTAGGATCTGGCACCAAAGATCCTGTCCCAAGTACCATTCACCAAACCTACAAAGAGCAATAGCCAAAAAGTAGGCATGTTAAAATGCGTAGAAGCTGGGCAAGAACAGGTTTATAAAGAGAATAAAGCTTAGAGGAAATACAGTATCACTATTCATTTCAGGGGAAAAGAGAAGAGGAAAAGCTGAGGCATGCTTTGTTAATAGTTTGTGTAACCTCTATCCCGTAATTTCTAAAGATACTTTATCATGAAAACAAAACAAACCCTAAATTTATACAGGTCAATCTCAGAGAAACGTAAAAATTAACAGAGGTTTGGCCTTCTCCCAACTGAACAAACATATTATTACCTCAGAGCTAACAAACCACCAACTGTATGGCTGAGAAAGGGAAAAAAAAAAGTCACAGGAAGAAATTTAAAGGCTCTCTCCAAACACGCTATTTTGAAAGAAGCTACCATTTTTGAGATTTCATGGCGCTATCCACCCCAAACCAAACCAAACCCGTACTTGAGGAAGAAACAAGAAAAAATAAAAATTAAGCCGCAATGCCGTTTTTGCATTTTCCCTTAAGAGTGGTACTAAATAAACCCAAGTATATACTTTCATCTTCACAAAAGGACAGTGTACTTTCCAGACAAACCACTAGGGCCATGTAAACAGTACAAGCACAGGAGAGAACATTCACCTACATTCTGGAAGGTCACCAGGTTTTAGGTGTACCTCTTCCAGATAACCTAATTTAATAAAATCTAAACTTACAGACCAAATGAACTAAGCGAGCGGAGAGGTCACTCGGTTCATTACAAAGGATCCTTGCTTCAAAAAGAATTTATTAGAGGACTCCTTAAAAAATAAGCCATACGCTTGTATATGCACAAGCGATCTGACAGGAGTTCTGTCCAGGGGTGGCAATTCCACTGATATTTCATTCTACTTTATACATTTCTATTTGGTTGATTTTTTTAAATAGCAAACCTGCCTACTTTTGTTATAAGAAAGCAATTATATGTACATTTCCGTTTTGAAAAAATACTCTTGTTTCAAATATAATAGGATATTGAAAAAACAAAACAAAAACCCTGATGCTGCAACTTTTCAAGATCACCAAAGTTGACTAACAGTTTGGAGCTTCCAATGCCCCAATAATCTCACCGTCTAGCATGCCCCTCTCAAATATCTTATTTCTGCACACTGAGTTCTAACACTCAAATTTCAGAGCAGTCACACCACAGCCGCTCATTTCTTTCACTTTGCCGTTATTCAGCTAGATTTGTAATGGTCCTTTCAACATCCAGGGGTCCCCTTAAACTTCCCCTATTCCTCCCCACCCTTCCAAAGTTGCTTCTTGATTTTCACCCAGACTTTGGAGACAAGACATGATCAAATAGTCCGGGTACCAGAGAGTGGTTGGCGAACATAGCACTTAAATTCACTAACTATTCATTGGGTAGCAGGGGCCTTTATTGAGGCTAAAACTATTCCGGCAAACTCCAACCCATAACCTCCCACAGTATTCAACTGCAGGGATTCAAGCAGAACAAAATATTATGAGAAAACTTAAAAAGAATGAAGAGCATCGTCCCTGACTCGAGCTCAGACAGGCTCCCCACTTCCCAGCCTCCCTGGCTAACTCTGTATTTTGCTTTGAGGTGACCTCCAAAAAAAAAAAGCTCTAACAGTAAAGTGTAATGCTTTCTTTACTTTTTGGTTCTAGCAGCTTCTCAAGAGGTGGGGCCAACTAAATCCCTACTAAAGGAGAGGCTTCATGAGGCCAGGCTATTGTCTGAACAGGACATTCCTTTTCCACAGGAAGCACCTGGCTCCTCGGCACCTTTTGCTCTGAGAAGTGGTAAGAACCCTGTGTCAATGACTCCTTGACGTTCCAGTAAATGTCCTTATGTCGACACACTCCTTAACGCTAGTGGTGGCCTCACAGAAATAAAACGTGGCAGCAAAGGAGCAGCTCAGCAAGGCTTGAGGCTTCTGGGTCTGTTCCCTATTTTAAATGGGGTAAATCCTTGCAACAGTGATGGGGTGGGTAAAGCCAAAACCAAAAGCCCCCAAAAAATGCCAAATTCACAATTTCCCTCCTCTCCCCAATACCCAGAATACTCCAGATAACAAGAGCTAACAGTTCTTGTACCAGGCACCATCGTAGGCATTTCACACGTAGTAACTCATTTAATCTTTACGATAGCCCTTTGGTGACAGGTCCATCATTATTCCCATTTCACAGATGAAGAAGGTAGGGCACAGAAGGGCAGTAGCTGGGAAGTGGCAGAGCTGGGCAATCTGCTCCTAGAGTCGGTTCTACTGTCCTCTACCACACAGAGGCCTTTTTATGAGTTCCTTTGTGAACCCAGAATCAAAACGTCATCGGAATGAAGACCTGACATTCCTGGGCAACAGAAATACTGGACTCAAGGAAGGTGCATGGCTCGGAGCACCTCTGGGGAGGTAGCCTCACCATGATCCCTTGTACCTAAGCTCAGGGTGGGGGAGCAGGTATTGAAATCCCCCCGCCCCCGGAAGGACAGCAAGGAACTGTCATGCTGGCCCAGGTGTCTGCTGTCTGCAGTACTGTCACCGGCACTTGCAGTTTTATTCAAGGGGCACAAAGAATCTTTTTTTTTTAATACTCAAAATTGTTTTGTCTAAACGACCTCACATACTGAAAATAAGAGAACATACTCATTCAGTCTAGGAAGCAGTAACAAAAAAAAATGTTCTTAGAGAATAAATATCTTTAAATGGGGATTATAAAGTTTAGACCTTGTAGTACAGGGAAGTAGATGACTTAAAGACTCATGATTTTGGGACCTAGTTTCCTTTTAACTTTTGGAAACTACAGTTTTATTAGGCTTGGCAGCAAATATGGTTAGATATAGATAAATTGAAATCACTTCAAATTCAAGGGTCATAAATGTTCCTATGGGTTAAAGGTTGCCACTTTCTTAGAATATATGGTAAAACTTTTGATCTATACTTTCAAATATGAAAGCCTTATTTAAGAAATTTGAAGGAAAAAACACACTTTAAGCTATTACAAGGAGAGAGGCATAGTCAGAACTTCCCCGTCACCCATGTAATTTAAATTTCTCTGAGGCATATAATAATGGCACACAAAACCACCTTAACAAAAATAGCCCAAACTTCCACTGCCCCTGCCCCTGCACTCTTGCAACCTAAACTAAAATTGAACAAAATAAGGGAAGGAAAAAGATTGTGGTCTCATAGTCTCACAATTTTCCACTTCTCCCAAACTTAAAAGTCAACAATATGGGGGGCGGATGTGGCTTAAATGGTTGGGCGTCCGTCTCCCATATGGAGGGACCTGGGTTCGATCCCCCAGACCTCCCGGTAAAAAAAAAAAAAAAAAAAA
>JAQZBX010050354.1:0-19674 GCA_029593785.1 Cabassous unicinctus | reverse complement strand
TTTTTTCTTTTTTTTTTTTTTTTTATTTGTAAAATGATATATAAATACATATGCATATATGTGCATTTGTTGTTTATCTTCTTTGGAGAAATGTCTGCTCAGGTCCTTTGCCTACAATTTGCATGGAATAATTTTTCCATACTTTCATTTTTATCCTATTTGAACCTTTGAATTTTAGGTGAGTTTCTTATAAACAGTATATATTTAGGCCATGCTTTTTTATCCATTCTGCCAATCTCTGCCTTTTGATTGGAGAGTTTAATTCATTTACATTTAAGGTAACTACGGATAACACAGGGACTTTCTTCTGCCATTTTGCTATTTGTTTTTTTGTAAGTCTTAAGCCTCTTTTGTCCTTCAGTTCTTCCACTACTGCTTTCTTTTGTATTTAATTGATCTTTTGTAATGAACTTGTTAGAATCCCTTCAGAGTTCCTAATGTGTGTTTTTCAGATAATGGCTTTTTTTTTTCAACTTTACTAAGATGTAATTCATATGCCATACAATTCATCAATTTAAATAAGTGTACAATTCAGTGGTTTTAGTATAGTCACAAAGTTGTGCATCCATCACCACAAAGAAACTCTGCACACCTTAGCTGTGGTTCCCCAACCTCTCCATTCTCCAGTCCTGAGGGAGCCACTAATCTATTTTCTTTCTTTCTCCAGTTGAGATTTCGATACTTTAAAGAATAAAAGCATTTAACAGTTTGGGAATCTTGGTGATCAGGAGTGAGTCATTCCCTGAGGAACAATTAGATAATTGAGGTTTGACGCTAATGTATTTTATAAATGGCTTGTTATAATGTCTCTGATATGCCCGAAATTAGGGATAACATTGGAAGGAGATAGATTTTTTTCCCTGAGTAATTTCCACTTGTCAACATCTAGTGTCAAGTAGGCTCTTTTCAATGATGATGGTGTCATGGGACCCCATTTCTCCATAGGCATCAGGTTCTTCTTTTTGCCATTGGACACCCTGGCTTGGTTTCTCCCTCTGTCTTGATGAAGTCGTTGATATGGAGGGCACTTGCATAGATGCTGGTCACTAGGAGATCCTGGTACAGGATTCTGCCAGGCATTTGGAGGACATATAAAACTGCATGCTCTCTTGAGCTATTTCATGTTAGCAGATCCATTGTTATGTCTCCTGACTCACTGATTCATTCATTCTTTAAAAAACATTTACCAGGCTCTGTGCTAGATGCTCAGTAAATCTCTCCGAAAGTTCATCAGCCAGATTATTACAGTGCAAGTGGAGATAACCATTTGAACTGAGAGACGCTAGAGGGGTTGGGTTTTGATGGCAGGCCAGTTCTCTGAAGAGACAGGCTCAGTATCACACACATCAGGACAAAGCCATCACCAGAATGCACCATCCTAAAGATTGTGCGCTGAATTAGGGAATGAGGAAACCCAAATTCAAATCCTGATTGAATCACTAACTGGAAGACCTTGGGGAATTCATACCACTTCTTGGAGCCATGGTCTCTCCATTGTGAGGATTAAATAATGCAGTGCCTCTAAAAATATCTGGTATCATTGTTGAAAACATTTTGTACTTCATAAGTGTTGAATGAATGACTGAAGGAATGAAGGTGCATTCTGTAATTCTCAATGCTAGAGCATAACTTTGGCAAGTCAGATTACTGGGCAAAGATAGGTGCAAATGAAGGTAAAGGTAAAAGAGGACCTTACAGTGAGTCCCCACCAGCCACTTCAGCCCCTTTTAGCTCACCTTTCCCACATCCTCTGATTCCTTGAGCCAAAGAGAGGCCATGCTTTTGAAGCCTTGGATCTAGGAGCAAGCCAATCCTGGATTTGAATCCAGGCTCCAGTGTGTCCTGGCTATGTGTAAAAGGGATCTAATTATGCAGGGATATTGTGGCACTTAGGATTATGTATGGGAAATATTTGCCATCATGTCAGATGCATAGTCAGATAGTTACTGGAGCTAGTCACTAGGGGCTGGCCAGGCCTCTCTCTCTTCATGTTGTCTCAGGATCTCTCCGTGTGGTCACTTCATGGGGCCAGGATGGGCTTCCTTACAGCTTGGTGGCCTCAAATTTCCTATCTGGCAGCTCAGAGCTCCAAAGGCAAGTTTCCCAAGAGAGTGTCGGGTAGAAGGTGTGTTACCTTTTCTAACCTAGCCTTGGAAGTCATTCAGTGTTACTTTTGCTGCATTTTTTTGTTTTGTTTTGTTAGAAGCCAGTCATTAAGGCCAGTTAAATCAAGGGGATGTAAATTAGACTCCACCTTTTAATAGGAAGAGTGTCCTTAAATGTCACTTCTCAGAGAGGCCTTCCCTGACCTCCTGGCCACAGGCAGTTCCCTTGTGTTACTGTGTATCTTCATAGCATTTACCAAAATTTGTGTTGTTTGTTTATATTTTTGTCTCTCTCTTCCACTATACTATAAACTGTAAATTCCACAAGAGCAATACTAGACCCAGAGTCTAGTATAGTGTACGCAGCAAATATTTGTCAGATAAACAAGTAGGTATTTCAGTTCCCTTGTCTGTAAAATGAGGATAATAATACTTCTCAGGCTTATCATGAAGATGAAATGAGCAACCTTATGTAAAGCACAGCACCTGGCCCATAGTAGGTGCTTAATAAACACTAGCCATTACTATTATTGTTACAGTTATTACTGAGACAAAATGTCACAGGGAAGGCGGGGCCATAGAAAGGAGTGTAGATTGTGCTAGATGGGGACTGAAAAAGTATCGAAGGCTGGATTCAAGTAGTGGGATCACGTGACCCAATTTTTTGAAAATATTACCCCGGCTGCTTCTGTGGAAAATAGTGGGGCAAGAAGGAAGAAGGGAGAGGCTCCTCCAGGGATTCAGGTAAGACCTAATAGAGGCTGGGTGGTATACATGGAGGAGAGAAGTGGGTTCCTTCAAGCTGTGTTTTGAAGTATAAACTCCAGGGCCTGGTGACAGATTGTATGTGGGTTGTATCAAAGGCAGAGGAATCAAGGACAACTCTAGGTCTATAGCTCGAGTGGCCTGGATGGATGGCGGTACCTTTCCTGAGCTGGGGAAGACTACAGGGGAGTGGGCTTGGACCCTTCCTCTTGGACGTATGGAGTTTGAAATGCTTGTGAGATATCCAAGTGACCTGCTAAGTAGGCAAGTAGATTTACAAATCTAGAGCTCTTAGAGAGGCCTGGGCTATTCGGAAGTCATCGACATATACTCTTTCAGGGAAAGGAAAAGAGAGAGAAGACACAGACCCCAGTCCTGGAGGGCTCTAACTTAAAGGTCCCAAGGAGGAGGGGGAGTCTGTGTGGGAGGATGAGAGGGGTCCTGTGGGTATGGTGCCTGGAAGCTCCACCCCAGGAGGAGAGTGGTGGGAGAAAAAGTGACCAGTCCAGGTGTCTAGTGGGCTGAGAAGCAGTTTAAGAGGACAGATAGATGGTCTCCTTGGTATCAGCAGCATGCAGGTCACTAAAGACCTTGCCTGTTTCCAGCACCCTCCCTTTCCCTCTCACCTCATGGCCTCCTGAAGCAAGTCTCTGAACCTGCCTGCACCGGGGCTGTGCTGGGCCTGGGCTGGGTCTGAGCCTTGCAGGTGCAGAGGCCAAGGCCTGCCACCTGTCTGCCTCCAAACGAAAGCCTCACAGGGGGCCGCTCTTAGAATGGGCAGCAGGCACTACCTTGGCAGAAGACTCTGTGGTGACCCTGCAGCAGGTGTGCCCTTAGGGCATTGGGGGGAGTGCCAGTCCCCACAGCCAGCAGGACTGTCACCAGCAGCCCTGCCTTTCCCAGGTTCTGGCCCTCCCTGCCAGCCTTTCTTCGAGGAAGAAGGTGCTCAGTTCGGGGTCTTGACTTTTCTGTGGCCTCGTTGCCTCTGGTCTGGTTCCCACCCAAAGAAGCTGCTTCCCTTTGAGTTGGGGAGATGCTGGCTCAGCAGGGCCTGGTGTTCACATCAGGTGTCCACCATCTCTTCATCCCTCCCGGAACCCTTCGGGAGCACTTTCCGCACTCTGAGGAGGCCTCTTCCATGGGACCAGGCCCCACTTCTGTGCTCTGTGTCCTTAACAAAATGGTCTGTTTTCTCTTTGTAAAGTCTGCAAATATTTCATTTTTTTAAAGAAAAAAAGAGAAGGAAAACAGGAAATGACCTTTTTGGTGTTTTTAGAAAAGCAATCTGAAGATAGAATGGAATGGAATCTGCCTGAGTGCTGAGGATTAATAAGGTGCAGGCGTGGAAGCAGGCCGTGGAGCTCTTGGCACAGCCCAGGGTCTCTTCAGTTTACAGCTGGAAGGAGTATTAAAAAACCAAAGGGAGGAAGCAGCTTCCTGGGGGAACCTGACAGTGCCCTGACTCCTCCCAAAACTCAGAGCAAGCACCTGCAGGAGCGGCAGCCTCTGATCCCAGGGCATTGAGGGCTTAGGGAGCAGAGTACAAGGGCTCCCGGCTTTAGTCCTGGGCATTCAGAGTCAGTCGGATCCTAACTAGCCTCCAGACCCTACAGAGGCTAAGAAAGAGCTAGGCTGCTTCCCTCCTTAGCACCCCAGAGGGCTCAAGCTGAGACCTGCGGTAGCACATTGCTCTTGAACCTTGGTTCCTTCTCTAACTCGTCTGTAGACCCCAGCCCACAGTCACCGCCTCAGGAAGGCCTTCCCTGACCACCTCGCCTTTGATTGAACTGTTTGCACACTGAACCCTATTCTCTCCTTCCATAGAGCTTACCATGCTTTGTGATTATAGATTTGTTTACTTTTTAAATGACTTTTTCTCTTATCAGATGTGAATTTCATGAGGGTAGGGTCTGTGGGTTTTTAGTCTCCCAGTATACACCCAACCCCTGGCACCGTGCCTGGCATATAGATGCTCCGTAAACACTTACTGAACAAACAAGTGAACGAAATGTCAGGGCTGGAAGAGACTTAGAGGTCATGTTTTAACCTTTCATTGTTCAGCTGTGGGGGAGTGGGGAGGAAGCCAGAAGCAAGGAGGGGACTCATTGCAGTCCCCTTCAGCATGGGAGGTTGAGCCAGACCTTAAGCCCCTGTTATGTAGGGTCGCGCACCCTTTGCACGGTCTACCGTGGAATCTGGAACGTCTTCTGTTAGTCACTGATCCATCTCGTATTCAGATGCAGCAGTAGGCTTGCCAGCCAAACTCACCACCTCTGTGAACCTTATACTCTACTCAGTACCACGTAGAGCCCAAAGTTTTGATCTTTATTGGCACCATTAAATATAGAGTAAGATCTTGTATAAAAATTAGTCCATTTTGAACTTCAGCCAAAGATGTTGAATGAAAATGTCAAAAGGACAGTTTTACTAAGTCACTCCCCTGAATGGACCATACTAATTAATTAATTAGACCATTAATTGCATGCCTCCCATGTGCCATGTACCTTACAGACTCTATATTTACATCTTCTCACTGAATCTTCACAACAGCCCATGAGTAGCAGGAAACCAAAGCCCAAAGAGGTGAAGGGAGTCACGCAAGGTCCTGCAGTGGGACACCTACCCTGGATGGCTTCTACCATGCCACACAGTCCCCTGGAGCCTTGTGACATCAGTGGGAACTCCCAAGGGGGCAGTGTGGTATAGAGGAATGAGCTTGGAGCCAGAAGTCAGGACCCCTAGATTCAAGAACCTTGGACAAGTCACTTTCCCTCTCTGAACCTCAGTATCTCCAGCTGTTCTTGAAAGGCTTGTCTAGATGAGCTCTGGGATCCCTTTCAGTTCCACGGTTCTACAACAAACTCTTCATTAATCAAAGAAATATTTCCTGAGTGAGTCAAAGCTGCCCCCCTGCTGGACATATGTAATAGGCAGTTGGACGTAAAGACCCAGAACTCAGGAGAGAAAGAACCGTGCACACCTATGTGTTAGGGGTATGAGTATGGTAGTAATCATTGACTGAGAACATTCTTCCATATCAGTATGCATGGATGGATCTGCTTCCTTTTTACTAATGGAAGGTTTTTGAGCAGGGTGTGCTATTATAAATAACACAGTGAAGAATGTCTTTGTATGTTGATCTTCATGTACATATTGGATTATTTTCTTAGACTAAATTATTATACATGGTTCAAGGAGATGAAAAAGTGGAGGTTTCTTGATACATGTCAGTTCACTCCCCAGAGAGGGCGTAGCAGTTTACAGGCCCATAAACAGAGTCTGGGGGCAACCATTTTCTGATGCCATTTCCTACTGAGAATTCTTTTATTTCCCCATTTGCCATTGACTTAAAGAACAGTGGATGGGGAAAGGAGAATACAAATGTGGAGGGAAAATGACATTACATTTTCATGCTGCCAGTCACAGAGCTCCCTAGACACAAACTCCACACCCTTCCTTGGAATCGCTCTTCCCGGAGGGATGGAGAGGGGGCGGACAGAGCTGATTGGCTCCGTTGGTGTTTTCCAGAACTAGGCTTTCAGCTGGTGCA
Organism: Cabassous unicinctus; assembly: GCA_029593785.1. NCBI lineage: Eukaryota > Metazoa > Chordata > Mammalia > Cingulata > Chlamyphoridae > Cabassous > Cabassous unicinctus. The sequence goes on along the minus strand of JAQZBX010050354.1, from coordinate 13,254 downwards.
TCTATCTCTCCACACCAGGAGGGTCAGCTTCCTGCTCTGGGCTGCTTGTAAGATCAGGTGTGGCCAGGGTGAGGGCCAAAGCCTCAGGGAATCTGTTCCAGTGTGAAGCTGGCCTTTTAGATGGAAACTGCAACTCCATCCCTTGGAAATGGTAGAGAGAGGCCTTTCCTAACAGTCCTGAGTAGGAGGCGCTTTATCATCCCCATGGCTGGCTGGCTGGCAGGGTCGGTAAGTAGGCAGGTAGGTAGGTAGGTAGGTAGACTGGTTCAAATTAGTTCAGCAAGTATTTATTGTGTGCCTGCTCTTTGCCAGGCACTGGTCAAGAATCTGGGGGTGGAGTAGCCGGATCATGTTGTCTCAGCTAGTCTTTTCCAGGATTAGGCCTTTCAAACAGTCTGGCATGGTGAAAATGCAGACAAAAATCCCTGTTCTCATGGAGCTGCCATTCTACTTGGGGAAATCGGGGTTGTGGTGTGGCCTGCTCAGGGTCTGTCCCTGCCCTGAGGCGGTAGGTTTAACGTGGAGACAATCATGGTTATAAGCCCACCCCCCTGAGCTGTGGCGCTGATTAAATAAGTGAGGTACTTAAAATGCATAGGCAGGTAGTAAATGTTACCTACTAGTAATGGTAATTTTTCTTCTTGTTGTTACTACTGTTGCAGCAGGCCAGCACCCTATTCTGCAGCTTTGAGCGTGTCCCAGAGGGAGAGGCAGGGATGAAACTAATGTGCCTGCACAAGGAGCCCCTGCTGGGAAGCGATTTTGCCGAGGAGCCAAAACAGGATTTGAGAGAACTCAAGGCCATTGAGAAAGACGGATAGGGTGTGCCATCTGCTGGAGCTTTCGGGGATTGCCTTAGACAGAGTATTCCCACGCCTTTACTTTACACATGGGGATACGAGGCTCAGAGAGGAGCAGAGCCTTACCCAAGGTCCGGGGGCGGAGCCGGGCTCATAACACAAGGTTCTGGCTCTCATTCTTTTCTCTTTCTACTATAGGCTACCGCCCAGTCTCCCCTATCTGATCTTTGAGTGCCCCTAATTCTTTTTTTTTTTCTTCCTTTCTTTTTTTATAAGAGAAGTTATAGGTATACAGAAAAATCATGCATAAAAATAGAGTTCCCATTTATCTCCCCCCCATTATTAACACCTGGCATTAGTGTGGTACATTTAGTACAGTTCATGAAAGACCATTTTTATAATTGCACTATTAACCATAGTCCATCCCTTCCAGTCAGGCTCACTGTGTTGTACAGTCCTACATTGTTGCTGCTGCTGATTTCTGTTCTAGTGACATATACAGCTTAAGGGTTCTCCTTTCAACAACATTCACATTTTCATTTAACGTACTTTAGGCTCATTCCATATACCTCTTGACCTGCCTCATCCTTGCTTAATAACTGCGTAGGTTCCATTATATGAATGGACTGTGATTTGTTTAACCAATCTATTAATGGCGATGCATTTTTTCCAATTGTTCACTTATACAAAGAATGCTACAGTGAATTGCCTTGTATATACCTTATTTTCAACATGTGTCATATATTTAAGGATAAAATCATACAGGTGGACTTATTAGGTCAAGAGTAGGCACATTTCAACTTTTAACTGCCCTCTGTCTAACGTTTAGTTCTTTTTTTAAAAAAACAAATCAATTTTATTGATACATGTTAATAAAGCATACAATTCATCCAAAGTGTACAATCAGTGGTATTTGGTATAATCACATAGTTGTGCATTCATGACTTTAATCGTGATTAGAGCATTTTCATTATTTCAATAATAATAATAATAGACAAGTAAACAAAAAAATTCTTCACCTCTCAGTCTCTCCATGTTTCCCCTGCTGTACATAGCTGCTATTTCTGGCTATCCTTGCACAATTATTTATTTATCTAATTCATTCCTTAGATGTCTGTTGTGAATCAGGTATTGTGGGAAAACATGGGCCCAGCGCCATACATTGGCGACTCTTCTTTTGCCACCCTCCTTCCTCTATTCCCCACAGCACTTACTGACTGAGCCCCACGCTGGGCCTTTCCAGCCACTTCCTGCCACTGTCAGGTACCTTCTAAAAGCAATAATCTGGACTTATAAAATTTTCAACTACTATAAAAATATACACTTAGGAAATGAAAATTCCCCTTATTCACAAAGAACCATCATTGGCAAGATCTATGTGTTTCCAGATTTTTTTTCAGCCATCCCACAGAAACCGGGTTTTGTTTTAGTGGCTGTTTTACAACCTGCATTTTTCAATGAACACTTCATCTCAGATATCCTGCTGTGTCAGCACATGTCCATCTGGCACATTTCTTTTTTATGAGCAGCTCTGTATCTCCATGAACCTACACACCTACCTGTCCTCTGGGAGGGCTCACAGGCATCTCAGAGTTAACCCAGCCAAATGGAACTCTTGATCTTCACCCCACTTTCTCTCCGCCAAATATTCCTCTTCTGCCATTCTCTTGTCAGTAAACTGCGTTTCTATCCTCCTGCTTCTCTGTATTGGAAATCTCACTTCCCTATCAGTCAGCCAAGTCCTGTTGATTTGTCTTCCAGCTTGCATCTGGAATCTGCGTGACAGCTCCCATCACCTTATTCCACCCACTGCCGTCCCAGGCCCGAACTTCTGCGGGAGCCCCCTGACCTGTTGCCCCCTTCCAATCCTGCTTCACACGGATGCCACAGTCATCTTGGTAGAATGCAGATCTGGTTGTTCATGACCTTGCTCAAAACCCCTCAGGGACCCGGTTACAGGTGGATCCGGCCCCTGTCCACTGCAGCAGCATGCTCATGTCTCTGTCCCTTTCTCGCCACACTCCAGCTTGCCTGCCCTCTCTGCTCCTCCAGCCCACTGAGCCTCTCTCTCCTCAGGGCCTCACATGCTCTTGCCCCTCTGTGATACTCTCCGCCTCGCTCTTCACCTAGATAATGCCTCCTCATCCTTGGGTGTCAGCTAAAACATCCCTTCCTAAGCCCCAGCAGCACCTGCAGTCTGCCCTGACACCGTCCGTGGTAACTGTTGGAGGTTTAGGTCTTCTGTGCTGCCCCCACTGATTGTAAGCTCCAGAAGGGACTTGTCCAGTGCTGCCTCTGCCACCCCTGCCCCGGGCCTGGCACGTGATATTGGTAAAAACATGTAAATATTTATCAACAACTTTACTTAGAGAAGAGACTGAGAAGGTGTTCTTTAAAATGTTGGTGGTGGTTTTCTGGGTGGTAGAATTATGAGTGACTTATTTTGTCCCTTGTATTTTCTCTGCTTTCTGTTATGTCTTCAGTGAATAAGGAAATAACTGTTATTTTATCAAAAGTCAGCAGAGCTGGGGAACTGGGGCGGAGGGCTCTGCAGGGTGCAAAAGGACTCACCTCTGCCCTCCTGCCCCTGCCCCCACAGGCGTGAAGAGCGATGCGACAGGCATGATGGAGGTCGAGTCCTCCTACTCGGACTTCATCTCCTGCGACCGGACAGGCCGTCGGAATGCAGTCCCCGACATCCAGGGAGACTCCGAGGCTGTGAGCGTGAGGAAGCTAGCTGGAGACATGGGCGAACTGACACTTGCGGGGCCAGGTCAGAGCCAGTGGGTCCGCAGCACCCTTGTGGCATTAAGAGAAGAGGAAGTGTTAAATCGGGCTTTTGGTCCTACGGTCAGGGGACCAGGAGTGAAGGAGCGCCTCAGGCCAAAGTGGCTGGCCAGTTTTGGCTCTTCTCTTACCCTGCCCACCCAGTCCATCTGCTGCCTGCAAGGCCCATCCCAGTCCTTCCATTTCTCTCCATCCCCACAGGCTTCTGGCTCAGGCTGCTCACAGCTCACCTGCTGTCTCAGTTCATCTGCTCTGCCCAGAGCATTCCCTGACTGCTGTCCCTCCCTCCGATGGGGCGGTGCCTCCTCCTGGCTGCCTCTACAGTCCCATATGGCATAGTGCCCTCCTAGACTCTGCCCTCTTCCAGCACACTGTCTGTGTCTTGTGTCCTCAGTGCCTGGCAGCATTTGGTACATTATAGAGGCACCTGGTCGATGGCTGCTCACTGACTGGATGACCACAATGCCCAGCTGCCCCGTCGGGCTGCTGCCAAGGGCCCTCTCTTTCAGCTTCTGTATCCTTATCATCAGCTCTGGTAAACTTTGCTCTCTCCCTCTACCTCAGCAGTTGTAGGCCACTGGGCCACATACCCAGGCCTTCAAACACCAGACGTTTCCCCTGTCTGACGCAGAATCTTGAGGTGTCTGAGTTCTTCAGGGGCATCACATTTGCCTGCCAGGCTGAGTGACATTTAGAAAGAGGAGCCAAGGAAAGAACAGTGCTCACTGCAAAGAAGTGAGGCACTAAGCATGGGAATCCAGTCAAGAGTGAGTAGCAAAACAATTAAAAAAACAAACAAAACTCTGAGGTTCCTCTCAGAGGAACCTGTCAAGAGACCCACAGTTAGAAGTGTCCACAGGCAGATCTGCAGACTAGGCTCAGCCCAGCAGACTCACCGAGGGAGTGGGTGAGAATACAGAGTTCCAGGCACTTCCCCAGAGATTCCGTCCAGCAGGCTGGGTTGGGGCCCAGGAGACCCTTTTTGCTTCCAGCTTCCCCAGAGACTGCGCAGCCAGATGGGAACAGGAGCCCCGGCCTGAGCCCGGCCAGCCCGGCCTTCCCAAGCCTGCAGCCTGGAATGTTGTGGGCAAATCTCTGTCTTTACCTCATATTTCCTCACATATGGAGCAAAAAATGTTTCTCTACTTTGCAAGCAGTGAGGGATAACCCACAGGCAAGACTCGGGAACGGCATGAATTGCTGGCATTTGTGTGGCCATGACCTAGTTTCTCCACACTCTCTGAAGCTGGCCCCAGACAGTGCCATGCATGCAGAGAGGAAAGTGCTCACGGACCTTCTCCTGGGGCCAAGGGAGCCCAAGACTGGCACGGAGGAAACGTACCGTTGGCTGAGTATTCGTGCCCTGAACACCTCTTCACCACCCAGGAGGAGGTGTCGCTGGGCAGCAGAGGCTCGGAGAGAGTAAAATGACTTGCCTGAGGTCTGACAGCAAGTAAATGGCAGAGCAGCAATTACTGGGGAACTTAAAGAGAAAATACCCCTGCTCGCTGGGGCAGGAGACTCCACGCCCAACAGGGCATCCCAAGCTGTCCCAAGGGCAGTGTAGTTTGTCAAGCTTCTGGAGGTCCATAAGGACCCTCTGGGACCAATCCTTTGCTGCAGGCACTGCCCCAGGACAGGAGGTGGCCTGAGGGGCAGGGGCCTGGTGCCCCTCTGGATACAGACTTGATTGCCCACCAACCCAAGTTCTGCCTGACACCCAGTCCCAACCCCCTGCAAAGACTTGCCAGGGCAAAATGAGGTAATGTTGCTAAAGGGTCTTTTTAAGCCCAAGGGAATGCTGCGCACTGGGAGAAGTTACATTTGTGTGGCTTTGGTGGCAGGCAGGCAGGCCCCCACACTTGAGGTGGTTTACCTCCCCGAGCCTCAGGTTTCTTGTCTGCACCCTGATCCCAGTCACACCTCCAGGCTGCAGTGTGGGTGCCATGAGAAAGTGCCTGTTCAGTCCACAGCCCCACAGCCCCTGGAGCTTGGGACGGGGCCGTCATTCTTATTTCCATGAAGGGCTTAACTTGCAGGATGCAAAGATGGAAGCCAGAGAGGGAAGCGTGGCGGGGAGGGCAGCTGGTGACATTGCACGGCTGTCACCAGGGTGTAGGAATTGCATCACTGATTGGGCTTTGCCCTCGTGCCAGGTCCCATTTGGGGCACCTCATGGAAAAGTACTAGATTAGCACGCAACCAGATAAGGAAGCACCAAGACAGGGGGTCTGGGATGGAGCTTGGTGCTCTCCTCACCCGACATTGCCGGTCCAGGGCATGGCAGGGCCACACCTGTCCCATCTTCCATGGTGGGCCTGAGAGAACCTGGGAGTCAGGAGCCCTGGGCAAGTCACCCCACCTTTCTGAGCCTGGCGGCACACCCCTCACCCCAGCCTTCTGCTCAGGTTTGCAGGAGGTTGGGGTGGGGGAGAAGGGTGGAGGCTGCCCGCAGTGTACTGTCAGGCTCTCCTCCCACACACGTGCCAGACGTACTCTCGGCATCCACCGGCCCTCTCCCTGGACTCTCAAGGCCCAATGGTACAGCGGCTGCTGCCTCCCAGTCCCAGCCCCTGAAGCAGGCCGCAGCCTGGCCCCACCTGAGCTGGCCTGTTTGCTGCCCTTTTCTGCCTCAGAACAGCATCTCCATCCACTGAGCATCTTTTACATGCTGGGGACTTAACATTTGCCCATTGGGGAACCTCAGTAGCCTTTCAGCTGGCACTTTAGCATCTACTGAAGATCCTTGACTTCAGTTGAGTTTGTTTTTATCAATTTTATTGTAATGTATTCATAAACCATGCATTCCATCTAAAGTGTACAGTCAATGGCATTTGGTATGATCACAGAGTTGTACATTCATCACTTCAGTCAATATTAGAACATTTTAATTATCCAAAAAAAAAGAGAGAAAAAAAGAAATCCCTACCCCTTAGTAGTCACCTCTCAAATCTCTCTATCCTTCTCCTGCCCTACATAATTGCTAATCTATTAATTAATTTTTTTTTAAGATTTTTATTTATTTAATTATCCCCCCTTGCTGCTTGTGCTCATTGTGTCTATTTGCTGTGCATTTTTCTGTGTCTGCTTATCTCCCTTTGTTGGGTCATCTTGTTGCACCAGCTCGCTCACCACGCCATGCCGTGCGGGCCGTCAGCTCACCGCGCTGCACAGGCCGCCTTGTAAACGGGAGCCCAACCAGTTGAGCCACAGCTGCTTCCCTAATTGAGTTTTAATTATCCTAGTAACCCTGCATGTGTTCTGTTTGTAAAAGTCAAAATGTAACAGAGTTGCTTTGGGCCATCTCCACCCCTAATCTAGCTCCTGTCCTATTCCCCAGGGCTTATTTACCTGTGGCAGTTTAGGTGGGCCCTTCCACACCGCCTTCTGTGCTTTACGCGTGTGTACATGCGCCCAGGAAAAACACCCTTCTCTCTCTCTCTCTCTTTCTCCCCTCTCCAGAAGGGCAGGCGGAGGCAAGCACCCCAGACAAGGAGACCAGCAACCAGCCTGAGAGCAGCGACGGGACCACCTCATCTTGAATCTGACCTTGCCCCGGGAGGCCGGAAGAGAAAAACCTGCTGTCCCCTCACAGAAGGGGAGCCTTGGCAGTGGCCCAGCAGCCTCTTTTCTGAGCCCTGTGTCCCAGGCCCATTTGTCCCCAGGCCTGAGTGGCCCCCGCAGAAGCCACCCTAGCCCCTCCCCCAGGAAAGCCCTCTGCCCACACCCACAGTTTCCACGTTCTCCCCACCTTCTCACCATGCCCAGGTACACTTTCTAGACACTGTAAGCACAGGATGTTATTTATTCAGCTCACACTGGAACTCAGGACTGGGCCCTGCCCACCAGTGTGAATGGCCCACCCAGGGACGCTTCGCCCACAGCCTCCTGCGGGTCTCTACCACAGTCTAACACCCCTTCTCTCCATCCCCAGCCTTCTGGGTCAAGGCCTTCTTAATCCCTTTTTTTAAAAAAAAAATAAAAATAAAAAACACTTTTAAACTTTTAAATACTTTAAACCATTTTTCAGCAGAGAAGGAAGGAGCTGACAATTCACATTTTGGGGCGTAAGCCATTTTAAGCTAAACTCTTTGACCATCTATGCAGCTCTGAGGTTCCCTCAGGGGGCTTCTCCCATCCATTTTTAGGGAAGGGATTCTGTGCTCAATCCTATCTGACTCCTTGCCCTTTTTACCAAGATAAGTGACACCTAGAACCAGGAAATAAAAGCTGGTGATGTGTGTGACTGGTTTAAGATTATTTCTCCTTTAAACAGCATGCACAGAGGCTGGGCCTTGTTCTCCAGAGTCTACAACTAGCTGGGATCCATCACAGACTGAAACACCTGCAAAAAATGCCAGTGGTGGCGGAGGCCAGTGGCACCCGGGCCCAGCAGCTGACCCGTGCTCCTCCGTCTCTCCCTCTCGTCCCAGCCTACAGCTTCCAGAACCCAGAAGGAAGGTTTTCCCTTTAAAACCTGGAGTTGGAAGGGGCTGAGAGTTCAGGAAGAATTAAGGCAGACAACGCTTTATTTCTTCTGGAGGGAAGGCAGGCTCCAGGCCCCTCTTAGCCCCAGTGTTGGAAGCTCCCGCTTCCCTTTCACAGCCTCCCCTGGGCCAGTGGAGCCCTGCACTGAGCAGCCTGCCTGAGGCTCTGAGCCCCGGGGCTCCTACTCTCACCCCACCCAAAGTAGCCCACCCAAGACAAGAGCACCACACCCCCACATAGCACATCAGCCACTGGCTTCTTTATTGAGCACCAGGTTTTCAGCACAGTCACGACAGGGGGAGGATTCAGATTCAGCAAAGCCTGACAAGGACCCTAGTCCCTGGCCAGGGCATGTGATCAGAGGAGAGAGTTGCCACACTGAAGTATACGTGTACAGAAACGGGTACACAGGCTTCAAGGGCATCAGCTGATTATTCAAATCATAGTCTCCCTGGAAGGAATAAAGGTAAGGTGTTGCTTGACCCTGCAAAGTTGTGAAGATGCCATCCACAGGGCAGGCAGGCGAGGGGTTCAGGAGGTGGCCATGGCATCTTCAGGGGTGCAGCCCTGCCAGGTAGGAGAAGCAAAAAGATTAGATGCCTTGTAGTACCCAGGATTTTCTCAAAATCACAGACCATCAGAGCCAGAAAGGAACCCCTAGACATGGGAAGACCAAGTCTTAGGACAAGGGAATGCCTTGCCGGTGCCACGCAGGAAGAAAGGGACAGAACAAAGCCAGGACATGGGCTCAGTCCCTGCCCTTGGCTTTAGGCAGCCATGGAGCCATCCCAGGCTGCCATGATCCTTGGGACTAGGTTTCAGAAAGTATCCCCTTCAGACCAGCCTCTCAAGACAGCATTATACAGAATATAAGCCAATCTAGGGAGAGGCTGACACTGGCCAGGGCCCTGGAACCATCCTTGGTGCTGCCCCAGAGAGGAGAAACGTCTTGCTAGGGGACCCACAGAAGACCTGACCAGAGCCAGGAAGGCAGGGCCATCTGGTAATCTAGGCCCAGGAGCCCAGACGAGCATACCTGCAGAGGCTGAAGATGTCATTCCATAGGCTTTATAGAGAAGATCAAGAAGCTCCTTCTTCTCAGCTTCTGGGAGGAAACTGGATTTGGCTGCATTGATGTTCTGGAAGGGCCAACATGACAAACCATATGGAAACAGAGCATGGAAGGGAGCCCTTGGCAATCTAATGATAGTCCATTCTCTTCATTGAGCATGGGGGATTAGGCCCAGAGGAAGAGGGATTTGTCCAAGGTCACCCAGCAGCAGGTGCCAGAGCAGAGACCACGAGGTACCATGTGATATAGAGATGTGAGAAAAAAGAGAAACCTTGGAGAGAGACAGGGTGGGATATGTGGGGGCAGAGATACTCCTGCAGGGACAGGCTTGGGATATTGTAACTCCCAAGATGAGCCTGAAAAGTACATGCAAAATTTTATATGTGGGCACATCTTTCCAGGAAGAGCATAAACCGCTTTCAACCCAAGCAAAGGATGAAAAACCTGGTCTTAGATCAGGACATCAGCCTGAAGATGTCTTCTCTGTGGAGGGCATCTAACTCTAGGATTGGCTTCTCATCTCCAGAGGTTCCAGCTCCTGGACAGGACCACCAGGCCGCACCCACTCCCAGGGCTGGGATTTGAAGCCAACCTGGCTCACGCCCACTCACCACTCTCTTAAACTCCTCCTCAGTAAAACCCATATGCTGTTTGGTCATCAGATAATCAGTGTTCAGGGTGGACTTGAAGATGAGTGGGTCATCTGTGTTGAGCGAGTAGTTAGCCTGGTCATTTTTGAACCTGGATAACAGTGAGGGGGAGCGGGAGAAGAGTCTCCTTTTACTCTAATGTAAACAGTTAATGTACATTGACTTTCTCCTCCTTTGGGCCTCACAGCAGCCTTAGTCTTGGAAGATCTTAGCCTCATACAGAGGAGGAAACAGATTAGAGAACTCGGTGACTTGTCCAAAACCCTATAAATAGCAGCCCATGATTCAACCTGAGTCTTCCCAGTTCAGAAGCAGAGCTCCAGTTAGTTCAGTGTGCTCTCCAGGGTTGGACAAAGGCAGAAGAAGGGCTGACATAGGAGACAGATATGATGGAGGCCCAGGGGGAAGGTTCAGAAAGTCAAACCCCCTCCAGCTACCACTTTCTGTAGCCCTCTCCACAACATGCATGCTGGGAAGGGTTATGTGCACCCTACCCCAGGCGCTCATCAATCCCACTGGGATCTTCCAACATACCATGGAAACTGTCCTTAGTAAGATCCCTGCATACCATTTTGTTAAATCCAATGGACCTCTTCTAGTTCTTACCTTACTCGACTGCATAGTACTATTAACACTGTTTACTGTTCTTGAGGCCCCTTCCCTTGATAGCTGAAACACCAAATGTTTGTCTTCTTACCTGTCCCTTAAATGTCCCTGATCTCTGGGTTCTGTCCTACATACTCTTTTTTGGACATCTCCCAGGCCCATCACTTCAGCCACCATATCTTTGTGGGTGACTCTCAGAATCTTTTCTCTAGCCCACAGGCTTCATCCCCACATGCCTCCAGGAACCTCCACTTGGATACCCCACAGGCACCTCACATGCCACGTTTCTACGGCAGGCCTCCAGATCCCCTTCTGATCAGAACTTCAGAGCCCAAGCTCCTTCCCTTCTCATAAGCTTGGCAGATGGACCAGCACTGGCCTGACAGGGTCACCCTGAGTTCTCGTTGTCCTTTTCCTGTGTCAGGGGAAGGCAGCTTTGCCCTCCTAGGGTCTGTGCTGTAGCCCCAGGGCAGCCTGAAAGGAAGATTTCAGGGGAAACCTTCAAGATGGTTTGGGGGGAGGGGTACGCAGAGGGCATGGGCAGAGACCATGTGGGCAGGAGAATGCCTCTTCCCCGTGCCCGTGAGGCAGACTTGGGAGAATCCGGGTGTGGACACTTCCCTTGGGGCAGGAGACATCCTGCTCCTGGACCCTCAGCTCTGCCTTTCAGTGGCTGAGTAGGGCACATCTCTGAGCTTCAGAGTTCTTATCTGGGAGATGAGCACAATAATGGCTGCTTTCCAAGGATTCAGAGATTTGGCATCTAAGAGACCCTCCTGGACTGGCATCCAGCCCCTGCATTCCCCACCCCCACCCCCGCCCTTTCCTGCACCAATATGAAGGAGCCCCAGGGGACCAGGCCTCACCGCACAACCGCGTGCTCTGTGTTCGGTTTCCAGGCGCCTGTAAGGTAGCTGGACCAGGGACAGACCTGGAAGAGCAGGTGGTGTGACCTGCATGGAAGCCCCAGGCCACATCCACCCCGTGCCACCTCCTCCCGCTCCAGTCTCCCTCCGTCAGCCCTGGCCTCCCTGCTGCTGAGCTCCAGGCGCTTGTCATTCCTCGTCTTCCTCCACTGCCTGGCAGCTCTGCTGCCCAGCCCCGGGGACCTCGGCCCTTCTGCCTTTCCCACCTCTCTGTCCAGGAGGGTTGAGGCAGCAAGCGTGATTCCTCCCCGCTCCCTGGACCCTCACCTCAAAGTGCATGTTTTCTTGCAGCAGCCTCGTATAAAGGACCTCGTCCTTCAGGGTGAGGTAGCCATGTCCCAGCCTCTCGGTCTTGAGGTTCTCCACGGCCTGTGGAAAAGCAGAGTGGAGGACAAGTGGGCGGGACGGAGGCGGGAAAGAAGTGCTCCACGGCCCAGTCTGGCCTCCTCACCTCTTTCACCACCTCAGCTGAGCCCACCTCCCCGGCGTGGACAGTCCGGTGAACGCCGCTCCTCACGGCCTCCTGAAAGGGTAAGAGCCAGGTCGTGGGCAGCCCAGAGCGGGGCCCCGGCAGGCCCTGCCTTCACTAGACTTTGGACCTGAGTTTTGGCAGGCTTGACCCATCCCCACGGTCAAGCTGGCCTGGTTTCAACAAGGTGGGGAAGTAGGATCTTCCTTTTGTTTTAAAATTATTTAAATCGGGAAACGGATGTGGCTCCAGTGATTGGTCTCCCATCTACCATATACGAGGTCCAAAGTTCGATTCCTGGGGCCCCCTGGTGAAAGGCAAGCTGGCCGACGTGGGGGAAGGAGAGGAGGAGAGGCTGGCACCTCGGGGGACCAGTCTGTGGGGGATATGCCCACCCAGCATTATAATATATGTATGAAGTGTTACATATATTATCTAATATCCACAACTATTATAATACCCATTTTATAGGGGGAGAGCTGAGGCTTGGTAAAGTTAAATACCATGGCCAAGATCAAATGGCTAGGAAGTGTGGAGCCAGACTCTGAACCTGGGCAGTGGGATTTTAAAAGCGCCCCCCCCCCTTTTTAATTGAGGTGAAAGTCATATAAAATAACCATTTTAAAGGTGCAATTCTGTCTCATTTAGTATAGTCTTGCTGTTGTGTAACTACCACATCTACCTAGTTCCAAAACTTTTGCACCACCCCAAAATAAAACTTGGTACCCATCAAGCAGTTACTCCCCCTTCACCTTACCCCAGCCCCAGGCAATCATAGATCTGATTTCTGTTTATGTGGATTTATCCATTCTGGATATTGCATATAAATGCATATAGTGTGTGACCTTTTGTGGCTTCTTTCCCTTAGCATAATGTTTTTGAGGTTAATCCATCTTCATTTTTTATGGCTGGATAATAGTCCATTGTATGGCTATACCATATTTTGTTTATCCACTCACCCGTTGCTGGACACTTGCATTGTTTCCACCTTTTGGCTATTGTAAATAGTTCTGCCATGAACATGTTCTATATGCTATAAAGCAGGTACTTTGAATTCCTGTTTTCAATTCTTCTGGGGTATATACTTAAGAGTGGAATTATTAGGTCATTTGCTATTGCTATGATTAACTTTTTGAGGAACCACCAAGCTGTTTTCCACAGCAACTACACCATTTTACATTACCATCAGCAATGTATGAGGCTTCCCTTTCTCTCCACATCCTTGCCAGTGCTTGTTATTATCTGCCTTTTTTATTCTGGCCCTCCTGGTGGGTGTGAAGGGGGGTCTCATTGTGGTTTTGATTGCATTTCCCTAATGACTAATGTTGAGGCATCTTTTCATGTGCTTGTTGACCATTTGTATATCTTCTTCTTTGGTCACATACTATATGATTCCATTTACATGAATATTCTTAGAATATTTCAAGTCTTTGGTCAATTTTTTTTTTTTTTTTTT
>JAQZBX010050353.1:0-19683 GCA_029593785.1 Cabassous unicinctus | reverse complement strand
TACCTCCCAGCCGCTCACCTGCTTTGCCCTGAGCCATGAGAAATGGCTGCAGAGGGAGCCTGATCTTCCCTGATCTTATCGGCACCCTCAGTCATGGTCTTGCCCAGCTCAAAGGAGCTGCTATCAATAGTACTGATTAAGCATTTCTCTTCCCTGGGTCCCTTAAGTCATGCTCCATGACATGCAGATACACCACATGTCTCATGGGCAGAGCCTCCATTGTGGATTCAGGTGTATGGCAGGCAGCTCTCCAACCATCAATCAAGAAAGAACTTGTTTTTATCATCTGCTTGATTACTTTAATTTTTTCTTGGGGTTTGCCTTATTGTTCTGTAGTAAATATAGCAAAGTTGATTTTTTTCACTTCTAAATGTATTGACCAGGGAAGCAAAATTCCTGAGTGACAATGCTACACATCCATGTGAGATACAGGATAAAGCCTTGCAGTGACTTGTTTTCCCCATCCATAAAGTGGGAATAGTTCATGTTAAACAGGAAGCCATTATACATTATACTGTCCTTACATTGCATTGCTACTTTTATTTGAAACTCTGCTGAAAATTAGAGACCATATATTTCCCAGCCAATTCATGCTACTGCAAATCTGTTAGAGTCAAGAACTCAAAGAAATATGTACAAGGCGTGTTGTAGACTAAGTTTGTCAGAGTTATAAAATAAAGAGGGATGCTTCAAAAATCATTCAGGTGGTGAAGCAGAAATGCAGCCTGAGATCCAGCACAGACTGGGAAATTTGATCTAAGTCCTTTGAACAATGTAACTTACCACTCCAGCCACTCTTGCCTCCTTTAGGAAGCCAAGCTGTCAACAGCATGAAAGAAATAGGTCTGCATTCAGAAATAAGCCAACCATGAAAAATTTAGGGGACTTAAATTGGACAAAGTTTAGCTTTTCAGAAATTTATGATGATAATAATTAAGCTTCAAAGGAGGAAGAAAATGTTAAGAATGATGGCTTAGAATGAGACCAATTAGCAAAGCTGTGTTTTGATACACACAAAAACTTAGTGAACATGTTTATGTTCCTTTCCCCTTTTCTCTCCCATGACATCCCCTCTTCTAAAACTAAGTGTTCTAGCAATGTGTCTTACAGAAGAAGACTCTAACTTCAAAAGCATATAACAGCTGAAGCTCTCTTAAATAACCCCACTGAGTCAGGTCACTTAGGTTAAACCAAACTCACCAGAATAAGTGAGCTCTTGCCCCATAACTCAGTAATCTGAAATTTTTTTCCCTGGGCGAGCATCATCATCACCTGGGAATCTATTAGAAGTACACATTCTCAGGTTCCACCCCAGACCTGCCAACTCAGAAACTCTGGGGTGGGGTCCTGTGGTCTGTCTTAACAAGATTCTCTAGGTGATTCCAATGCACTTCAAGTTTTAGAATCATTGTTCAAACTAACCTCTGCTGCATATTGTAATCACTTGTTGAGCTTCAAAAAAGAAGGAGGAGGAGGAGGAGAGGGAGGAGAGGGAGGGGAATGTGTGCCAAGTTCCACCTCCAGAGGTACTCAAGAAATTGATCAGGAGTGCAGCCTCCAGGAACTTCTTTTTTTTTTTTAACTTTATTTTTTAAAGAAGTTTCTAGGGTACAGAAAAGTTACATGGAAAATATTGGGGGTTACTATATATGCCACCCCTTCCCTTCCCACATTTTTCCCTATTAATAAAATCTTACATTTTGATGAAAAATATTGAAGCATTGCTACTAACCATGGTCAATAGTTTACATTATGGTTTATACTTTGCACCATACCATTTTCTAGGTTTTGACAAAATATATAATGGCCTGAATCCACCATTGCAAAATCATGCAGAACAATTCAATGCCTCAAAAATGCCCTATGTTCTACCTATTATTCCCTCCTCCTCCCCTTAGAAAGGGTAACCAATATCTTTTATCAATGCTACAAGTTCTTCCACTACACAATAATAGTAAGTCTACTTTGATCCATAGTTGCATTCCCCACTTATGTTTGTTCATTCCTCAATCTTGAGGAATTTGGGAGGGTGATGCCCACCCTGTTTCAGATTGAGAGGGGGCTTAGACCTTATGGGGCAGATGGAAGGAACTGTTTTGCTTGCTGTTGTAGATACTCCTTGCTTTTTGGGATGGCTGTTGTCCATCATCATCATTTTGTTAGTTGTCCTGGGTGAATCCAATGAACTAGAAAGTAGGTGTTGGCTGCAACTCTGCTGATTTTCAGGGCTCATCCAGCATATGAATAGACCAGAGATTTAACTCTCTTGGACACATATTTAATGGGTATACTTCTCATTATAGGTTTAAATAAAAAGGGTAGAAGAATCTTGTGTAGGGAAATTATAAATGAGCCTAACTCTGTTACAGTGGGTAAATAAGTTATCGTATATTCCAAGGTGAAGCTGACAATGGGGTACTGATTTCATGGAGTTGTGTGCCTTGCCTATCATGTCCAGATGTCACTAGAGTCCTCAGAAGCCCCCCTGCTTGAGGCAGTGTTTACTGTGGCAGTTAATGAGATCCACCTGAAATGTGCATAAGTGTAACCTCTGGAATGACTTCCTGACTCACTTTGAACTCTCAGGCATAAAAACTCATCTGTGTTTAATTTTTCCCCCTTTTGGTCAAGGTCTTTTTCCAAAAGCATTGCTAGTTGACACTTGGTAATAATCCCTTGGTGCCAGGGAGGCTCATCCCCTGGAGTCATGTCCCACACTGGAGGAAAGGTAGTGAGTTAATTTGCTGAATTTGGCTTAGAGAAAGGCCATATTTGAGTAACAAGGGGGTTTTCAGGAGGTAACTCTTAGGCAATAGATATTATTAGACTAAGTTTCAATTTTACAAGGATGAGGTTCATAAATACAAGTATTAATATTGAAGGCTTGGCATATTGGTCTGTTTTATTTTATTAGGCATTGCCTATGCCTATGTGCTATAGAGATTCTTGCCACTCTATTAGAGAATCTAACAGGACTCCCCAGGATGGAAATTTAATATTTTGTTGGATGCTGTATTTTTTCAAATGCCTTTTTTGCATCGATAGAGATGATCATGTGATTTCCCCCCCCTTCAATCTGTTAATGTGGTGTATTACTTTGATTTTCTTATGTTGAACCATCCTTGCATACCTGGGATAAAACCCACTTGATCATGGTGTATAATTTGATTGATGTGTTGTTGGATAAGATTAGCAAGTATTTTGTTGAGGATTTTAGCATCCAGGGTCATTAGAAAGATTGGTCTATAGTTTTCTTTTCTTATAGCATCTTTATGTGGCTTTGGTATTAGAGTGATGCTGGTATCATAGAAATAGGTAATATTCCCTCCTCTTCAATTTTTTTGAAGAGTTTGAGCAGGATTGGTATTAGTTCTTTCTGGAATGATTGGAAGATTTCACCTGTGAAGCCATCTGATCCTGGGGTTTTCTTGGTTAGGAGGCTTTTAATGACTAGTTCAATCTTACTACTTGTGATTGATCTGCTGAGTTCTTCTAGTTATACTTTCGTCAATGTAGCTTGCTTGTGTGTTTCTAGAAATTCATCCATTTCATCTAAATTGTCCATCTTGTTGCCATACATTTTTTTCAATGTATCTTCTTATGATACTCTTTATTTCTGTGGGGTCAGTGGTGATATCCCCTGTCTCATTTATGATTTTATTATTTGCATCTTTTCTGTTTTTTTTTCCTTTGTTAGTCTACCTAAGGGTTTGTCAATTATAGTACTCTTATAAAAGAACCAGACTTTGATTTTGTTAATTTTGTTTTTTATTCTAAATTTCATTTAATTCTGCTCTAATCTTTATTTCCTTCCTTCTGATTGCTTTTGGATTAATTTTTTTGTTCTTTTTCTAGTTCCTCAAGGTGTGCAGTTAGGTCTTTGATTTTAGCTCCTCCTTTTTTATGGCTATAAATTTCTCTCTCAGCACCACTTTAGCTGCATCCCATAGAGTTTTGATATATTGTGGTCTCATTTTCATTCGTTTTAAGGTAGTTATTGATTTCTTTTTGCAATTTCCTTCTTGACCCACTGATTGTCTAAGAGTGTGTTTTTTAACTTCCGTATCTTTTTGCCTATTCCAATTCTCCACCCATTATTGATTTTTAGCTTCATTCCATTGTGCTCAGAGACAGTGTTTTGTAAATTTCAATCTTTCTAAATTCATTGAGACTTGTTTTACGATCTAACATGTAGTCTGTCCTGGAGAATGATCCATGATTACTCAAGAAGAATGTATATCCTGCTGCTTTTGTGTGTAATGTTTTAAGTCCATTAGGTCTAGTTCCTTTAATGTATTTTTCAATGTTTCTTTATTGAGCCTCTGTCAAGATGTTCTGTCTAATAATGATAATGTTGTATTGAAGTCCTCCAGTATGATTGTAGAGGCACCTATTTCTCCCAATAGTTTTTCCAGTATTTGCCTCAAGTATTTTGGGGCTCCCTGGTTAGGTGAATAAATATTTTTGACTGTTCTTTCTTCTTGGTTGAGTATCCCTTTTATTAATATATAGTGTCCTTCTTTGTCTCTTACAACAGTTTTGCATTTAAAGTCTATTTTGTCTGATATTAGTATAGTTACTACCATCATCTTTTGGTTATTATTTTCATGTAAAATCATTTTCCAAACTTTCACTTGCAATCTGTTTGTGTCTCTAGATTTAAGGTGAGTTTCTTGTAGACAGCATATACATGGGTCCTATTTCCTTATCTATTCTGCCAATCTGCATCTTTTGATTGGAGAATTTAATCCGTTAATATTCAATGTTATTACTGTAAATGCAGTACTTACTTTAGCCATTTTTTCTTTAGGCTTATACATGTCATATTTTATTTTTATTTCTTTTTTATCTTTTAAGTTACTCTTACCAATAATCTTCCTTTCTACACTCTCCTCCAATCCTCTCTCCTGTTTTTCTCTTTCAACTGCTGAATACCCTTTAGTATTCCTTGAAGGGCAGGATTCTCATTGATAAATTCTCTCAATTTCTGTTTATCTGTGAATATTTTGAACTTTCACTCATTTTTGAAAGACAATTTTGCCAGATAAAGAATTCTTGGCTGGCACTTTTTTTCTTTTAGCACCTTAATTATGTCATACCACTGCCTTTTCACCTCCATGGTTTCAGATGAGAAATCAGCACTTAATTTTATCAAGCTTCACTTATCTGTGATAGATCTCTTTTCTCTTGATTCTTTCAGGAATCTGTCTTTGTCTTGAGCTTCTGACAATCTGTTAAGTATATTTCTGAGGGTAGGTCTGCTAGGATTTATTGTGCTTAGACTACATTGCACTTCCTGGACATAAATATCTGTGGCTCTCATAAGAGTTGGGAAATTATTTGGCCATTATTTCCTCAAACATTCCTACTGCTCTCTTTCCCTTCTCTTCTCCCTCTGAGATGCCTATAACACATATGTTTGTGTACTTCATGTTGTGATTCAATTCCCTGCGTCCCTGCTGATTTTTTTCCATTCTTTGTCTATCTGTTCTACTATTTGTGTGATTTTGGATGTCCTTTCTTCTACTTCTCTAATTCTTTCCTCTGCCTGTTCAAATCTGCTGTTATGTGCTTTTGGTGTATTTTTAATTTCTTGCATTGTGTCTTTCATCACTGTAACATCTGTTATCTTTTTATGTAGGTTTATAATTCCTTTTGTATGTTCCCCCAGTGTCTTTTTTTACAGTTTTATTTTATTTATTTCTCCCCGCCCCCTCATTGTTTGCACTTGTTGTGTCTGTTCGTCTTCCTTGTTTCTTTAGGAGGCACTGGGAACCAAACCCAGGACCTCCAATATGGGAGGGAGGTACCTAATCACTTGAGCCACCTCCGTTCCCTGCTTTGTTGTGTCTCTCATTATGTTTTCCTTCTTGTGTCTCTTATTGTGTCAGCTTGCCACACCTGCCTGTTGTGCCAGCTCACTGTCTTCTTTAGGAGGCACCAGGAACCAAACCAGGGACTTCCCATATGGTAAGGCGGGAGCCCAATTGCTTGAGCCACATCTGCTTCCCCCCAATGACATTTTTTTTAGGTCAGTAAAAATAATTTATTTGGGAAATGGGGCAAAGAACAGAGCTTGCTGAGAAATGAGAGAAAGAGAGAAATACACACCAAATTTGGTGCGGGCCCCTCCAGGCAGAGGGAGCCCCCAATGTCTTTAAAAAAAAAAATTTTTTTTTTAAATTAATTCCCCCCCCCCCCCGTGGCTTGTGCTTGCTGTGTCCATTTGCTTTGCATTTTTCTGTGTCTGCTTGTCTCCTTTTGTTACATCATCTTGCTGCGCCGGCTCAGCGGGCTGTTAGCTTACCGCACCACGTGGTGGGCCAGCTTGCCTTCACCAGGAGGGCCTGGGAAGCGAGCCCAGGACCTCCCATTTGTAAACGGGAGCCCAACCAATTGAGCCACAGCTGCTTCCCCCCCAATGTCTTTTTGATATTAGTTATCCCTTCCTTTATTTCATTGAGTTGATTAAGGATATTTGTTTGGACATCCTTGATTAGTTGCTCCATTTTGTGTGTCTCTTCCTGCTTTTTAGTTTGTTCATTAGACTGGGCCATGACTTTCTGTTTCTTAGAATGGCTTGTAATTTTTTGCAGATATCTAGACATCTGTTTATCCTGATGAGCTTATTCAGTTGGTTAGTTTCTCTTTCTAGTCTAGGGTTTTATTTATTTATTTATTTATTTATTTATTTACTTTTGCTTTTGTGTTAGAAGACCACTTATTCTTGGTTACACTTATTCTATATCCTTGTAGTTATCTTTGTTAAATGGAAAACATATTAGATGCACAAAAAAGGAAAGAAAGAAAAGATTAAAGAAAAATGAAAGAAAATATAAAAAAGAAGGAAGGAGAAGGAACAAAAAAGAGACAGAAAAAAATAAATAATAGGAGGGAAAAATAGTAAAATGTAATAAAAATTTGAAAAAGTGAAAAAAAGAAATCAGAAAAAATAAAATTAAAGTCCACATAAGTGAGAATAGAGGAAAGACAGACAAAATAGGGAAAGGCAGGAAGGAAGGAAAGAAGAGGGGGAAAATGACAGGAAAAGAAGAAAAAATAAATAAAAGAGGAAAGAAAGGAAAAAAAGAAAATAGAGGGTGAAATCATATATTAAATAAAAGATAAAAAGGGAAGAAAAAAGAAAAAGAAAAGGGGGAAAATAAAAGACAAGA
This sequence comes from Cabassous unicinctus, assembly GCA_029593785.1. Classification (NCBI taxonomy): domain Eukaryota; kingdom Metazoa; phylum Chordata; class Mammalia; order Cingulata; family Chlamyphoridae; genus Cabassous; species Cabassous unicinctus. The sequence goes on along the minus strand of JAQZBX010050353.1, from coordinate 12,508 downwards.
GAAGGGCAAAGAGAAGAAAGAAAAGAAAAACTGTTGAAGAAGGAATGAAAATGAGGAAGAGGAGACAAAGAAACAAACAAGTAAAACCAAACAAAACAAAAGGTAACAAAAATCTGAGTCTCCATCTCAGTCCTCCTGGCCTGGCTGGGCTCCTCCTCTCAGACTGCCTGTTTTGGCCAAAGGATCTCCCCACAAAAAACAAACAAAGAAAAAACACCAGGCCTCCCTTTCAGGCCACCAGTGACTCACTAGTCTAGTCCACTCCACCTGCTTGTACCTGACAATCAATCCCCCCACAGCCAACCTATCCTGTAGTACCAGAATAAAGAAAAAATATTTTAAAACACAGAAAATAGTTTTAAAAAAAGGAAATAGGAGAAAAAGAGAGAGAGAAAGAGAAGAAGGAAAAAACCCAACAACTTCCAGCTAAGTTCTCTCAGCTCTCCCCGCATCTAGCCCGGCCCCACCCACCCTCAGCAGCTCCCCGAAAGCCAGCTGTGTGGCTCCTCCTCCCCCAGGACCTGCTAGGCAGTTTACCTCTACGTCTGGGCTGGCTGGTAAGCTCCCTTCTTGTACTGGCCTGCTGAGCGGCTCCCCTTTTCTCCTGTGCCCAGCCGGAACCACTCCCTTTCCAGCCATCCTCTCCTATTGCCCCCACAACATCCGGCTTCCTCTATGTGCAGGAAGCCTACCTCCCTTCCCACAGTTTCTAGAGGAAGTGTACAACTTGCCGCTCCTTACTCCGCCATCTTGGATCCCAGCCATGGACTTCTTTAAAAAGCCCCGAGAGGATTCTTAGATGCAGTCCACGTGGCGAACCAGTATGTAAAGTCTTGTCACTAAAAGTTTGAGAAACTTATCAAACTAATGTGCATGCAAATACCCTGGGGAATCCTTTAAAATACAGATGTGATTTGGCAGGTCTGGGATGGGGCCTGAGAACGTGTATTTCTAAGGAGCGCCCACGATACCCGATTCTGCTGGTTGGGGGACCCCAGGTTGAATCCTAAGCCCAAAAGCATCCTGACCACTGTGAGTGCTCACGGCTAGTACCATTCTGGGAGGCCTACTCCTGGTTGCTTTCACAAATGGAGTTAACTGAGGTGCAACTTTCAAGAGTCAGCTGTGTTAGTTCCCAAACTTTTCCATGCCAACCTGTTTACAACAGGTGTAACTTATTTTGTAACTTACAATTTTTGAAAGCCAATAAAAACATTACTGTGGAAAGTTTTTTTCCCTATGATACTATGAAAAATAATTTGAGAACTTCTGAAAGTCTCCATAAGGCAAACTGGCCTGGAAAGAAAAGCTGTTCAATTAAATGAGGGCAATTCACTCCATGTCATAAAAATCTAGATAGATTCCGTGCTCAGAATGCCCTGTGATTTTAAAGTTCTGTTCACTTTAAAGAAACAGGAACTGGAAATATCAAGGGTGTGGTTTATGCAATGCAGATGATATAAAACTCCAATCCGAGGGCACAGACTCAAAGAAAAGTTTCTGGTCTGATATAAAAAGTTTTTGAAGTAAGACAGCATTTATGTGTTTCAATTGAAATAAAATATTTGATGGCTGCATGTATCATTTTTATAATTTCTTGCTTTACTTGACCGCATTGATTACTAGTCCCAATTGTGTCAGGTAAAGAGGCCTGACTGTAATTTTGTTTTATAAGGACATGACTAATAACTATGACATGTTGCACATTGGCTGCATATCAGGCACTAGGATAAGTGTCTAGCATTTGTTTTGACTAATACTCACAAGACTTCCAGAATATCGCATTAATATTCTCATTTTATTGCTGAGGGAACAGAGGGGTGTGGTTTCTTCTGTTTTCACAGATTGCTGGCATTGCAGCATCGCACACAGTCTAAGAAATATGAGATTCCTTAAAGTACAGTAAATTTGCTTAAAGAATACGTGATTAAAACATTCAAAGTACATTGAATAATAAATGTATAATTGTTAGTTGAAATGGAAACAAAACAATTTATAGGTAATACATTACTATAGTCTTAACTAACAAAGTGATTGTGTAATACAAAAGTTGGGAGGTAAAAGGCAACAACCTTTCACAAACTGGCCCCAACCTAGCTTTCAACTTTCATTACCATCACAACCCCAACACACACATAGAAACACACACACACACCTGTAATCTGCGTGCACTGGACATCTTGATCTTCTGTGTGTAAAGTCACATTTTCCTGACTTTACTTATACTCTATCTCCTCTGACTGAAATGTCCCTTCTCCTCACTTCGTTCTTCATGAACTTTGACTCATCCTTAACGTTAGGCAATTCCTCCTCTAGGAACAATCTATTGATTGTTAAGAATCAATCACTTTTCTCAGGGCCAATTGGTGCCTTCAAGACTCGGTAGGGTAGAGGTCAATGTGTGTAGACAAGTGGTTACTGAAGCTCTAGGTGAGAAAAATGAATTTGGCAGAATTAGTTCATTAAACAAATGCTTAAATGCCTACTCTGTGGCAGGCACTGAGGGTAAAGCAGTGACAAGGCAGGTGTGGGCCCTGTCTTCCCGGGCTTGCAAGCTGGTGGAACAAGGTGTGCTGCCTATGCAGTTGTTTCCAAGTTCCACTTTCCTAGCTCTTGCCCGTACTTCTTGAGTTTTTCATACGAAGCTCAGGACTTCAGTTTTAGGTTGTCTCTTTGGATCTTCAGGATCTCTCCATAACTTCCCAGTATCAGCCTTGACCACCCACATACCACTCTGCATTTAGGAAATGATTGTTCTTACTACATTGCTTGATTACAACGGGAATCCTGCAATCTCCTAACTTTTCTCTCTTCTCAGCCTCTTTTTTTCCCACTGTGTACTCTTTCAAAGCCAAAACTGTCTTATTAATCTTTGTTTTCCCATTTTATTTTTAAACGTGGCACAATGCTTGGTTCAATAATCACTGAAAAATGAGTGAATGACTTATTAAATAAATGATAAATAATAACCTTTAAAGCACTATATTATTTCTCTTTTCCTCCAATTTCCATTGCTTCCCACATTTTCATTTTTCTTTTTCTCATACCAAACTACTAACAAAAAGGAGACAAAATATTGAAAATTTACTTTTTTCTAGTTCATTCTAATGACTGTCTAATATTATTGCACGATGTGACAGTACCATAAATTATTCTATCATTCCACCGTCAGTGGGCAGCGATTATTCCTTTTTTTGCTATTATTGACAATACAGCAGCAAACAACCTTTTGTATACTACATCATTTATTTTTGTGGGATAGATTCCTAGGAGTAAGATTTCTAGTTCAAAAATGTTTAAAAATTGTAGAGCCATTTCCCAGTTGCTTTTCCAAAAAGGCTGTGATAATGCACATTTCTAAGTATAGCTGAGGGTATCCTGTTCCTCACACCCCACCCAGGAATAGGCATTATTGAGTTTTACATTTTGTGAGTTTCACTGGTATTCTGATTGATATTTTGTTAACAACCAGTGTTTTTGAACAATTTTGGTCACGTTTATTGGACATTTGGATTTTATCTGGATGGCCTGTTTGAATTCATAACATATTTTAGCAAGTGCCCAATTTTTTTCTTTTACGTAAAATAGAAATAGTTATTACTCCTTTGCCATCTACATTTCAAATAATTTTCCAAATCTATTTGTGTATCACATTTTGACAAGCTGTTTTTCATTCAAAAGTATGAACAGTTGAGTCTGTACCATTTATTAATTAATAATTTTCCTGAATTGAAATACATTCTTAATATTCATAGTTATTAGGACATCCTATGGATTCTCTCTAGCCCATTGGTCTATTTTGTCAATTGTGCTAATATATTAATTTGATCTGTTCGATTAGGCAAGACTCCTATTACTACTTTCTTTTTCATGGTTTTCATGTCCATTTATTGGTATTTATTCTACCACTTGCATATTAAGATTATTGTATACAATTCAAAAACAACTATGTTGATATTCCAATGGGAGTTATGTTACATTTATATATTAGTTTTGGGAGACATTTAATTGACTTGTCTTCTCATCCAGGAACATAGCATATTTTAAAAATAGATTTTATTTAAACATTTCCAAAACTATAAATACTCTGTACCCAGCAAGCAACAACTCTCCTGGTCCCTCTCCCCAATCCTCTGGTAACCTCTAATCTACTGTCTGTCACTGTTTTATATTATTTTTAATATAAATACTATATTTCACTGACCTAAAATTTTCCAGAAATTTAAAATTTCTGGTTGTGATGACACAAAAGCTTCTTTGGAATGAAGGCTTTTCTGGAGCTGCCTAAAGTAAAGAGCTAGAGAGTGAATGGAAGCTGCATCCCACCAGAGGTGCAAAGTTCAGGAAGCCAAATCAGTTGTTAGGTTTCTCTTGCCTAAGCCACACCAATGTGTCAAAAAGTTAAAGAGCCAGACATTTTTAATAACAGGGTACTGAACAAGAGAAAACCATGAGGGAGAGCATGAGGGTCCAAGTCACCTGCAGTGAAAGGTGGCATGTAGCTGGGTGCTGGCTCTAACAAAGTTCAACCTTGTGTGGTCCTAGGGCATCTGGTTGAAGGCATATATGGGTTTGCCCCTGGTCACATCCCCCCATTGTGCAGTCAGGACGTCAGAGAGAAAATGATGAGATGATGGATCAGGAAGGAACCTGAGGTCTTCTGAATCAGTGGTTCTTAACCAGGGATATTTTTGCCTCCTCCCCACAGGGAAAACTTGACAATATCTGGAGACCTGGAGACATTTTAATTGTTGAGATGGAGCTGGTTGTGACTAGCATCTACTGAGTAGAGGCCAGGGATGCTGCTAAACATCCTAAAGTGCACAGGACAGCTCCCAAACCAAAGCATAACCTAGCCCCTAATGTGAACAGTGCCCAGGTTAGGAAACCTTTTTCTAGAATACCCTTTACAGAAAGATAAAGACTTATCCAAGGTGCCACTGCTTGTCAAAACTCGAGCAGGTGTATCTTGACTCCAAGCCCGGGGCTTTTGTTACTTGTGTTCCCAGTGTGGTGTTTGTAGCTTAATGATTATTTCCAAAGTGCTTGCATGGACTTGAATAAAAAGAGCTTTTTTCTTTCTTTTTTTTTTTTTTTTAAAGGAAAGGAGGTCTGCTTATAGCATTTCCTTTGCTGAATCTATAAACTATACAACCCAATAATTGCCTTTTCCTCTACTTTCCCTGGAAGCGTTCTTAGGAATAATAAGTTGGTACTTGCTGAGTGCTTTGAGCTCCTTTGGAAAGAGGTGCTAAAACCTTCTGTAAATTATTTTTATCACCTCTATAAAATTTAAAAGCAAAGTATCATTTCTTGTCAAAAGCAGACCTTACCCTGATTTTCTTAAATTATAACCTCTGATTAGCTATTGAAACTCTCTGATTACAGGCTGACGTTGTGCTATCCTGGGAATCATACCAGTTAAATCTATGAAATAATTGATTGTAGCCTGACAAGACTGAACTATTGTAGTTTGGAACAGAGCTTCAAAATAATGTAAAAGATTTGCTGCTAAAGCTATCCTTGTTTCAAATATGAGGTCAATGCTATAGCTTTATTTATTGATTAATACTGTCAATTTGATTTATTAACTTTCTAATTACTAAGAGGGCTTTCTAAGGATTTATTACTCTTCATGAAAAACCATCATATCAGAAGGACACTTGAGGAATCTTCATACTTTTTGTGCCTGCCTTCAGGGAGGACTACAAGCTGATGAATTTTTCTACCACCACCATCACCTCCCTCTACCCCTGTGAAAGTTCTGTCACCTTCCTTGTATGGTGAAATTTAAGTCACTTTTAAAGTTACCTCCAAAATGAGTGTGATCCTCTAAGTAGAGGAAGTAAGGAGCAAACAACAGAATTGACTCATTGTGGAAGTTAGTAAGAATGGACCACAGATGACCTGTGTCCTAACCCCTGGTCCAAAGGAGACTATTAAACTAATGGGGGTTAGATGAAAAGACATGTACATGCTTGAATCAGTTGCTCTTAGGAGTCTCTGAGGAAGAATGGTCAATAAGGCTGTCTTAGCTCTGTCAACTATAAGATGCATGGATCATTACTGGAGAAGGATTACTCCTTCCCCTTACAGCCACTTGGGCCTACTTAGCTAAAGTTTCACCTTCATGTGTTCCAGTGACAGTTCCAGACTTACCACGTGTTAGGCTAGCAGGAGCAGCAACCTGGTTGAAAGGTTGGTATCCAGGGGATTTTTCTTGCAAGTTGCATTTTCATAGCAGCAAGTGTGAGCTTTATTAAAAGATTGTCTGCTTATCAGGAAATGGCCTGGGGATGATGATGGTGATTACGGAGGGGCTAAGGCCCCAGGACCACCTCTTCAGTCAGCTACTATGGTGCCCAAGTGGGTACTTGGAATTGAGATCCGCTGAAATGTGGGTGGGAGCAGACAGCAGGCAGCTGGGCTGGAGTGGTGGGTATTAGAAGCTCTACTCATTGTGGGTTGTTATAAATTGTACTTAATAAATCCAGGGCCTTATCTATTATACTTCTCTGAGTGTTTAAATGTTTAAGCTCTATCTCTTTTGTTGGCTTTTTTTCTTCTTCCCAATCCCTCAACATGAACATACCTCATGATTCTGCTTTTCTGTAGGCCTCTGCTCCATTCTCCTTACGCTTGCCTTTGGGAATTTCATTCATTAGGCTACAGATGAGATGACCTTAAATCTAGTCCTGCTTACTTGCATAGCCCCAGCCTGGAGTTTCCAGCTGTCTGCTGAGCACTCCACTTGCATGCCCTCCTAGTAGCTTAAGCTAAATATGTCTGAAAACACTTATTTTTGCCTACTCCTCAAGTCATCCCCTCCTCTGGCTCTACCGCACCCTTTTTTTTGAAGTGGAGTCTTTGTCTTCTCAGTCCCTCAGATCTATAGCCTGAGACATCTTGTATTTTCTCTCTTTGCTCTCCAAATCTAGCCTTATTTACTTCTTCCTTCTAAAATTCATTTATTTGATCCTTTTCTACTTTCACTCCCTAGTTTTGGATATTATCACATGTTATGTATGAATACAGATTCTGTGCCTTTCAGAACTCAGGCTCTTTCACACATCCAATCCATTTGATAGTTACAAGAAGGATCCCAAAATGCCACCTTGAAGGATTTTTTTAAATAATAGAATGACATACTTTCATTCTATTGATGTTTATTTTAAGTATCCTCTACATACTACTAGGCACCATGCTATGTGCTAGTGATGGAATGATAAACGAGATATTTTCCTCAATCTCATGCATTTTAGTGGAAGGACCCACCCTAAATAGACAATTTAAAAGTTAAGAAAATAAAAGATAAATATACCGTTAATGATATATTAAATAGATGCTATTGAAAAAAACAAACCAACAATGCAGTGGAAGAATAGAGAATAACTGGGTGCAAAGGTAGAGAAATAAGACCTGGCTATATGATCTATGGCTCCATTCTATCAAATTTAGTTGAAATTTCTTGGTCTTAAAAAAAGGCACATTTTTTCCCACTTTTTCTATTGCTCAATTTATAAATTCCATATGCCAATACAGGTAGCTCAAATGTCATTGCTGAATTTTTTTTTTTATATTCCTTTCTATATCCTTGTCATGCATTCTTCTTTTTGGACCATTTCTTTTCGTTAAAATCATGTCTTTCAATGGCGAGCCAAAACATACCTACTTCATGAGACATTCACTGCTTTTATGCACTGAAAATGATCTGTTTATTATCTGGATTATCATAGAATTATTATTAGTAGTAGTATTTTGTATCACTCACTGACACTTATATTCCAGTAAACAGTAATTGTTTGAGTACATACTTTAATCTCCTGCCAAGTTTTGAGCAGACAATCTCATTCATCTTTGTCCCCTGAGATTGTCTAACACAGACCCTTGCTCTATTTAAGCATCCAATGACCATTTGTTGAATGAATACATAAGCTATTCTTTAAAGAGGGTACCCAGCAGAATCACATCCAGTAACTTGTACAGGAAAGGGATATGTCCTACTCTTCTCTGCATTCTTAGAATTTTGTACATTGCCTAGCACATAGAGGTGCTCCATAAATCTTTGTTAAATTGAAGTGTCTGGTGCATTGTCACAAAGTCAGTAGCAAGGAATAGCCTGGAGCTTAGGACTGCTAACCCTGGAGCTCCCTCAAGTCCTAGGCTAACAGTTTGCCAACTACAGCACATTTTAACACCAACAAACCCATTTCTTCTTGTCCTTGTTGTTGGCATAATCCAGCACCAATTCCATTTTTTTGTAAGGAAATAACTGGGTGGCACAGGGTGGCGCTGGCTTCTTTTTTGGGAATCACTTTGTCTTCCAAATGTTGCAAAATATTTGGGAAAGTTTTACCCCCTTTTCTGAATAGCACACACAAAACATTATCATTTTCAATCCTTCAAAGTGCTTGCTCTTTCAATGGCACAGCTAGCTCCTCTGTCTTCCACAACTGTGTTCTTCTTTCCTCACTTCAAAGCCAACTTGGATAAAAATAAACTCCACAGTTGCTGTTCTGAATGTATGTTTGTTAGCATAGACAGTGCATGTGAGCAAGATGAGAAAAGAGGCAGACTCACATCAGCCTTTGGAGGTACTAAAAACAGTCAGGGAAATATTTCCACAGGGCTGAAACATGGGACATTAAGACATGGCCAAGTTTAATGTAAAATTATTCAGCAGCAGTTACAGGAGGCAAAAATGGAGCAGTAAAAACCAAAGGAGGGAAGGAGGGAAGGAAGGAAGGAGACGGAGGACTAGAGAGAGAAAAGGGAGGAGGGCAGGGAGAACTAAAGGAAAGGGACGGAGGGAAGGGGGAAGCCTTACTTTGATTTGATTCTCCTGTATACTAACTCAAGCATAAAAGACACTCCCCAGTTAAATTAGTCAAGATTGTAGTCCTCATTATGGGAGAAAATTGAGCCATTAAAATAATTATTCTAAAATGCATATGTTGATGATAATAAGGTATGTTTTATTGCTTCTCTCTTTCAGGTTATTGAAATCCCTTAAGAACAATTATCCTACTAGGCTTTATTATATGGCTATAAGGTAGGGCCTGAAAAAATTATTTCTCTTTTGCAGTCTTGGAGATAAGTTAGAGATTTGTGTGTATTGACCCAGGCCACCCAGCAACAGAAATTAACAACAGATATTATATTGGAGTTCAAGGCTGTCCATTCTTGAACTAGTAAATTTCTGCCCTTGTAGTCCACCTTGATTTTTGCAAACACTTTTGCCTGACATGAATGAATGCATCCAAAATGCCTCATTTAGTTATTTCATCGCTGCCTTTTTCTTTGTTGCTCAGAATTAAAACAATGACAACCAAACATTTTGCCTCAAATTAACCAGAATCTGGCAAAGAAAGATATAAACCAGGCAGATTATTTCCCTTGAAAGATTTTAGTTCATATTAACAGGAACACTTACCTACTTGCAAGGCAAATGTCTCCCATCAGCCTCCAAAGACGTATTATGATTTGCAAACATTTTCTTTTTTTGTTTGTTTGTTTGGTACTTCTCCGCTGGGAAGAGAGATGCGGGCCGAATTTGGTGACTTGTTCTTGTGGCATGTTCTGTGCCTTAACTTTAATTTCCCTTTTCTTCATTATATTCTTACAAAAATATACCATTATGTTCTCTGTGGCTCCCCATTTCTCTTTGCCTTATTAGAAAAGCTCTTCTAGGGGTATCTGCTGCTTGAAGTGGTTGAATGAATCAATTATAATTTGGTTTTACCTTTTTGGAGTTAAAGAGATGTTGATTTCATATCTAAAACTCTGAAAACCTTTTGAGGTCAGATCAGAATCTTTTCTATATAAAGTGTTTTGTTTTGTTGCTCATGAGTTCCTTTGTTCTTCTCTCTTGAGGCTATTAACATGAGACAGTATCTTTTATAGGTAATATTCCCTGGCTATAACTGGTTCTTTCTCACCTGAAATCCTAAATCTTTCATTTTTGATATAACAATCATTTCCAAAGTAGCAACTTGACATATTGTAAACATTTGACATGCATGAAAAACCTGGGATTATTTTTAGCTGCCTGATTTCAAGCAGCATTGGAGAAATAGGTTTGCAATAGAAAGTTTATTTCTATTCTCTATCATAAAATATAGATGAGTAAGGAAAATGGGAAGAGCCTTTTTGCAAGAGGTTTATTTTTTAATCAGTAGACAAATTTAAAACTTCAAATTGTAATTTGTTTATGAAAATTTGCAATGGTATGGATTTTCCAAATATCAATATTCTTAGGAAATATAAAAATGAATGCTAAAAGTCATGTCTATGAGAGAGACAATGAAAGACAAAGGATTGGAGGTTGTTGGATGAAAAAGGTATAACATGGCACTTTCAGAGAATCACAGTCTTTCAAACCCTCTTGTCCTCTTCATAATTCAACTCCATCTACCTGCTATCCATGACCTACTGAAACCATTTCCTTTCTGCAACCTTCTGACTTCCATATCTATCCTTCTAGCCACACTGTTTTCTCACACTATCGCTTCTCTGTTCTTATCCTTTTTAACCTTGTTTCTTCCCACTTTGTTGGTGGCCTTTGTAAAGCCTGGCCCAGAGTCACTGTCAAGGGCTTGTAAGTCCTCCACCTTTCAGCAACGGTAACTTTGAGCCCCATCTGAACGCTTCATGTCTCCACCTGTGAGAGGCTTTGCAGTGTGAAGGCATCTCCCATGTGATGTGGCTGGACTGCTCTGCATCTCTTAGTCTCTTGTCCCAGCTCCTGCTCCTCACTGGTTATCAGCACATCTCTTACCTAGAATGTTAGCAGAAATACGAAAGTTGTCAACCTCAAGCTTATATCTACTTCAGATGTTTTCTTTCCTCTATTCTTAAAATAAATTCTAACAATGGTATTCTATCTCTTTTCTTCTCCCATCCTTTATTCATTGGTGATGTAAAGCAATGCAGTGAGACATCTGAGTTTCACATCCATGTGGGGTATAGAGTCACTTTGGGCACCTGGATCTCTGGATCAGTAGACTACTATGCTACCAGTGAATGCTGTCAATATAGCTCTCCTCAGGTCAGATTATCCATGTGAAGACAATATGCCTAAAGTGGAGTAGAGGTAACATATCTAGAGTTTGGGTGGTTCATGGGAGTGGCCTGAGAATGTACTGGGTAGAGTCAGGAAAAAACTAGACTACATAGGATAAAGCATAGGCTTTCTAGCCAGAGACTTGTATACAAACCCTGGCTTCATGAATTGAGACAGTACCCTGACCTAGTGGCTCCGAATCCTACTGGCAAACATATATATCTTTAAATACACAGAATTTTGTGTCAAAGTTCAGAATCTCCAACATATAGATTCTGAGTATGAAATCAAAGAATCTGTATTTTAATCAGTTCTTTAGGTAATTTTGATATCCTTGCACCAATCCCCAGATATGCATTTGGAAATCACTAACTTTACTTCATTAAGTCTTATCTATAAAATGAGGATGATAATATTTGCTATACCATGAGTATATCATAAATATTAAATAAGGTAATGCATGTAAAATGCTTTGCATAATGACTGTCTTATGGAAGTTGCTCAATGAATGGTGCCTGTGATTAAAAAGGAATTGAGGCAAAGGGGTCTTAAATAAAGGCTGAAAGGAATTAACATAGAGAAAATGGTCCTGAAAAAATTCTGAGCTAGTAACTAACTGATGACTATCTCTTGGCTTCTGATATATTTTATTCTGAAAGAATTTAAGCAAATCATCTTGGCTTAGACCCATAAAATCAAATTCCCTAGGTTTAAAATGCCCTTGTGTTAATTCTTGGTTAAATCCTTCGTTTCCTTCAAGGTTCTACAGCTTTTAAATTTATTTTTTATTTTATTTTTTTTTCATAATAATAAACTATTTTTAGAGAAGTTTTAGATGACAGAAAAGTTAGATTGAAAGTACAGGGGATTCCCATATACTCCACCCCCTTCCCTTCCCCTTTTTCCCCTATTAATAACATATTAGTGTGGTACATTTGTTACAATTGATGAACAAATATTGAAGCATTGCTACTAACCAATTTTCAAATTAGGAAAATTGTTATAGGTATAAGAAGAACAAGTAATTTCATTCCTAGCATGGGTAGCTGAGTAGCCTTTATATCCCAGCATCCTTTGTGTCCAAGGAAACCCCAGTTCCCTGTATTCTGCTTTGACCTTGTGGTCCTCCTTGTTATCCTGCTGCCTTCTCAGACTCAGACCTCTTCTAACACACCCACCCATATGACAAGATTTTGGAAATGTGGAAGCATGCTATATCACTGAAAATGTTTTGTTTATTGGTCAAATTGTTATAAAAGTGCCCCAGCTTCTTCTCTTCTCCCACTTCCTGTGTGTGTGTGTGTGTGTTTGTGTGCTGATTCCAGTTCATGGTACTTCTGGTCATTTCTTAGGAACTTCTCATGAATGGAATGATTGGAACCTCCAAACATGGTAAATGCCTGGTTAGTTGAAGCCAATCCCTACAGTCAGAATAGTGTCATTCAC
>JAQZBX010050352.1:0-19693 GCA_029593785.1 Cabassous unicinctus | reverse complement strand
TTTTTGCATCTATGTTCATTAGAGAGATTGGTCTGTAATTTTCTTTTCTTGTAGAATCTTTGTCTGGCTTTGGTATTAAGGTGATGTTGGCTTCATAAAATGTGTTGGGTAATTTTCCCTCCTTTTCATTTTTTTGGAAGATTTTAAACAGGATTGGTGTTCATTCTTTTCGAAATGCTTGGTAGAATTCACCTGTGAAGCCATCTGGTCCTGGACTTTTCTTTGCTGGGATATTTTTGATGACGGATTCAATCTCCTTAAACGTGATTGGTTTGTTAAGTTCTTGTATTTCTTGTAGCATCAGTGTAGGTTGGTTGTGTGTTTCTAGGAATTTGTCCATTTAATCTAGGTTGTGTAGTTTGTTGGCATATAGTTTCTCATAATATCCTCTTATGATTCTTTTTATTTCTGTGGGGTCATTTGTAACTTCCCCTCTTTCATTTCTGATTGTATTTATTTGCATCTTCTCTCCTTTTTTCTTTGTTAGTCTAGCTAGGGGTTTGTCAATTTTATTGATCTTCTCAAAGAACCAGCTTTTGGTTTTGTTGATTTTCTCTATTGTTTTTCTGTTCTCATTTTCATTTATTTCTGCTCTAATCTTTATTATTTCTTTCCTTCTACTTGTTTTGGGATTGGTTTGCTGTTCTTGTTCTAGTTTCTCTAGTTGTTCAGTTAAATCTTTGAGTTTAGCTCTTTCTTGTTTTTTAATATAGGCATTTAGGGCTATAAATTTTGCTCTCAAGACTTCCTTTGCTGTATCCCATAAGTTTCGATACATTGTGTTCTCGTTTTCATTTGTCTCAATATATTTACTGATTTCACTTGCAATTTCTTCTTTGACCCACCGATTATTTAGGAGTGTGTTGCTCAGTCTCCACACATTTGCAAATGTACTTTTTTCCTGTCTATTATTGATTTCTAGTTTCATTCCATTATGATCTGAGAAGGTGGCATCAAGAGATTATTACCAAGCACCAACTAGCGATGCATTTGGAAAAAGACCTTGACCAAACGGGGGAAATATTAAATACAAATGAGTTTTTATGGCTAAGAGGTTTCAAAGTGAGTCAGGAGGTCATCCAGAGGTCATGCTTATGCATATCTCAGCAGGATCTCATTGACTGCCACAGTAAAGGGTGCCTCAAACAGAGGGGTCCTGAGGGCTCCAGAGACATCTAGACACTACAGGCAGTACAAACAATCTCAGGAATTCGGCACCCTGTCAGTGGGCTTTACTTTGGAATATAAGCTCCCCAATGTAACAGAGTTAGACTCATTTATAATTTCCCTACATATGACTTTCTTCCCTTTATTTGAACCTATAATTAGCACTATAATCATTAAATATTTTTTTTAAAGGATTATATATGATGACCAAATGAAATTTAGTCCCAGAGACTTAAATCTTTGGTCTATTAATATGCCAATTGAGCCCTGAATCTCAAAAGAGTTGCAACACCTACTCTCTAGTTCACTGTACTCACCCAAAACAACTAACAAAAGGATGACCCTGTAGCACACCCACAATCATGTCTAGAGTTTTGTGCTGTTTTTCTTTTCTTCTTTCTTAATAAACTCTTTACTCCCTTGCCTAAAAAAAAAAAAAAAAGGATGATGATGGACAATGCCCATCCCCCAAAAAAGAGTATCTACAAGGCATGACCAACTCAAAATCCTCAAGACTGAGGAATGAACAAACATAAGGGGGGAATGTAACCATGGACAAAGTAGACATTACTATTCTAGCAATGGAAGAACTTGTAATATTGCTATAAAGGCAATGCTTCAATATACGTTCATCAATTGTATCACCAATATACCACACTAATGAAAGATATTGGTAATGGGGGAAAGTGTAGGAGCAGTAGGGCATGGAGTATATGGGAATTCCCTGTATTTTTTATGTAACATTTATGTAATCTAAAGCTTCTTTCAAAAAAACATTTCTTTAAAAAGTTTTTAAAGATTTTTTAGGTGAAATCAAAGCAGTATTCAGACTAATTATTCCCCCATTAACAAGTAAAGAGGCATACATTTGAAATAGAAAAACACAGGGACAATAAATATAGAGATGTATGGCATGATTTCACAAATAAAGAGAACTCCAGAAATGCTGAAGAAAACAAAAAGGATTATATATGATGACCAAATGAAATTTAGTTTTAGTTTTGGTTTAACACCCAAAAATCAATGTAATACACCATCACATTAAAAACAAAAAGAAAAAAAAAACACATGATCTTATTAATAGATGTTTAAAGAGCATTTGACAATACCCACTCACGTAAAGAGTCTCAACAAACTAGGAACAAAAGGGATCTTCCTCAACTTTATAAAGTCCATCTATGAGAAGCTTAGAGCTAACATAATACTTAATAATGAAAGACTGAATGCCTTCTCACTATGATCAGGAACCAGGCAAGGATAAACACTCTTGCCACTCCTATAAAACACTGTACTGGAGGTTCTAGCCAGTGAAATAAGGCAAGAAAAAGCAATTAAAGTACATCCAGATTGGAAAGGAAATAAAACTATTTATTTGCAGATATCATGATCCTAAGGAATCTACAAAAAATGTTACTAGAATAAACAAGGTTAGTGGGGTTGCAAGCCATAAGAAATACAAATATGAATTGTATTTCTATATCCTAACATTGGACACTTTGAAATTGAAATTAAGAAAACTCCATTCCCAATAGCTTCAAAAATAATAAAAATACTAAGGAACAAAATTATCAAAAGAAGTATAAGACTTGTATGCTAGAAACCACAAACATTACTGAAAATAAAGATAATAAATATAAGAAGAGATTTCATTTTCATATCCAATAAGGTTAAGATGGCAATTTTCAACAAATTGATCTACAGATTCAATGCAAACACTATCAAATTCCCAGCAGTTTTTTGTTTTGTTTTGTTTTTTTAGAAATTGACAAGTTGATCCTAAAATCTATATAGACATCAAAGGATCCAGAACAGCCAAAACAGTTGTGAAAAAAAGAACAAAGCTGGAGGACCTACACTACCTGATTTCAACACAACTACAGTAAACAAAACAACATGGTATTGGTGTAAAGGCAGGCATATTTATCAATGAAACAGAATTGAGATTCCAGGAAAAAGCACCCTCACATTTATAGTGGACAATTTTTTACAAAGGTGCCAATGCAATCCAGGGAGGTAAAGGTTAGTCTTTTCAACAAATGGTGCTGGAACAACTGAATATCCATATGCAAAAAGAGAAAAACAAAAGACTCTTTCCTCACACTATATATGAATAGTAACCCAAAGTGGATAATTGGCCTAAATGTCCATTTAGGTCATCCTCAGCCAAAATTTATAAAATTACAAAACTATAAATCTTGTGGAAGAAAACACAGGAGAATATATTTGTGGCCTTGAATTAAGGGCAAAGACTTCTTAGATATGGCTCCAAAAGCATAATCCATTAAAGAAAAAGTTGATAAACTAGACACTGTCAAGAATAAAATATTCTGTGCTTCAAAAGACACCATCAAGAAAATGAAAATGCAAGCCACTTACTGGGAGGAAATACTTCAAAATCATATTTGTGATCAAGGACTTGTATGCAGATTATGTATATATGTATCTATGTATGGTATGTATATGTATATGTGTGTGTGTGTGTGTGTGTGTGTGTGTGTGTGTATAATTCAAAAAGAAGTCAAACAACTCAAATTAAATAGATATTTCACCAAAGAAGATATACAAATGGCTAATAAGCACATAAAAAGATGCCCAACATCATTAGTCAGATAACTACAAGTTAAAACAACAATGATATACCACTATATATCCATTAGAATGGCCATAATCAAAAGACAGATATCAAGAATTACAGAGGATGCCCACATACTGAAACCCTCATGTACTGCTGGTGGTGATGCAAAAACAGTACAGCCACTTTAGAAACCAGTTTGACAGCTTTTTAAAAGGTTAAACATAAGGCTTATTTAATTCAGCAATTCCACTACTAGGTATATACCCAAAGCCTTGTATGCAAATATTCCTAGCAGCAGTATTCATAATAGCCCAAAACCGGAAACAATCCAAATGTCCCTCAATTGAATGGGAAAACCAAATGTATTATATATATACAATGGAATACTATTCAGCAATGAAAAGGAACAAACCATTGCTATTTGTTAGAACATGGATGAAATGCAAAAACATTATGCTAAGTGAAAGAATCAAAACACAAAAGACTACATATTGGAAAGTTCCATTTATAGTAAGTTTCCAGAAAAGGCAAATCTATGGAAATACAAAGCAGATCTGAGGTTGCTTGGGGCTGGGAGCAGGGACTGAAAGCAAACAGGCATCAAGGAAATTTGGGAGATGATGAAAATGTTTTACAAACTGGGTCAGTTTTACAACTGATAAATTTCATGATTCGTAAATTATACCTTAATTTAAAAATCACAGCTTGGATGGATACAGTAAAATATTTGTTTTCCATCCCTCTGTCACTGGAATCAATGGCTTCGCTTCTGTACAGAGCGGATGCTAATTGCTATAATGAATCATGCCAAGAAGATCTCTTTGCTAAATTACAAGAAAAGACGATGTCTTTGCACCACCAACAAACTGCAGTGAAATTGCACGGTACCACAGTATTTGGCTTCAGTATGCAAAAGACACCAAAAGAATGGGGTCTGATTATTCCATACTAAGACAAACAAAACTAGTTTTCTCCTTATCCTGCTGACATAAAAGTGAGTTCCCAGCAGAAAGTATGAGAAGAAAACTACAAACGCAGTACAGACAAGTCCATTTAAATTAGCGTGCACATTGATTTCCATTACATTAAATCAAGTGGTTTCTCAAATCCTGAGAAACTATCTGTGGGTTCACTGAATGGGGTACTGTGTAGTCCATGGAAGCACAGGACAGGCTCTTTGGATATTTTCATTGAATTTGCTTGCCTAATATTAAACAAAATCTCCAATTGTCACCATAGGAAGAAAGCAGGAAAAGAGAAGAGGGCAGAAGCAACAGGATGGTATCTAAAACACACAAATGAACAAGCAATATCCTCTAGGCTCCAAACCAAGCCCTAGCAATTTCCTAATAGGAGTATTCAGTGGACTGCACCAATTCTTCCCTCCCATTCTATTTATCATCTCTCTCCCCTGTAGGTTTCTGATGGTGGTAAAGAATAGAAGAAAAAAAGTAAAGGAACAGAAACTTAATTTTAAGAAACTTCAACACCATCTTCAGTTTTTTCCCTCTACATAACGATAAAGATCTCAGGCAAATTCTCACGATGGCCACTACACACATCTCCATACCCATACTTAACTTCATCTTAATGGCACCCATTTCTACTTTGTCAAGCATTACTCACAGTTAAGGGACCAGACTCAACTAAGAATTCCATATAGTTAGACATGGAAAGACCAAGAAGTTCACAATGTCCCAACTCCAGTATTTTAGGATATAGGCACATGGGGCCCAGAGAGGTAAAATGACTTTCACAAGGTTCCGCTAGCAACAGCCTTATAACAAGAATACTGGCCTTCTGACTCTGAGTTTAGTGCTCTTTCCACTACTCCATGCTTCACTTTTTGCAACAAAGAAGAGCGAACCATCTAAAACCAAAAAAAGATAATTGCCAATCAAGATGACTACTTGTCCTTGCCAGGAAACACACAGAAGCATTTCACTCCACAACTAGATATTCTTAATATTAAGACATTAGAGTAAGGAAGTCACTTGTTGAAGATATGTTACTTCTATGAATGTTAAGAAATGAGAACTCCCAGGCACCACTATCCATAATTTGGGGGTGGGCACATAAAGGCGGGTCTTGAAATAAATGCCTATATTTTGCTAATACTGAAGGAATGTTCGTTGCTGAAAACTATTAGGTAGGAGAGTTACATAGAAAGAAGCATCAGATGTGCATAGAAATTTCTTTTTTAAAAAATTCAGTGCTGTGTTTAAAGAAATCAATATATGTTCATTGCCAAAAGTAGACTAAACAAAAGAGCATAGTCAAGAAAACAGAAATCACCTCTAAGCCCAGCACCCAGAGATGATTACCAGTCTCTTCTGCCTAGAACTACATAGAGTCGGTCCTTAACGGAATCATGCTGCACAGACACATGTATTGCCTTCAGAGGTGAAGAGGGGGTAGATCTGTGATCACAAGTCACAAGCAGCACTGAATCACAGTCAGGGAGATGGGCATTTGGGGATATCAGGAGGTTGGAAGCACAGATACCTGGGCAGCGATTCTGACTTTTCCTTCACTCAGTGATGCTAGGTTTAGCTTGAAATCCCAAGAGGTCCTGAATGGCTAAGAATATTGCTATTTGAGGACACAAACCAGTTCATCTGTTCTTCCTTAACAGTAATACAAAATGTACAAAAGAAACTGTGACACAGGACACAATTGAGCTTTTTTGATCTGGTAAGACAATGCTTTCAGCAGGCAGGATCCCACCTGTGATAAAATCCAGTCTCTCTAACCCACTGATAATAGGTGAGCTTTCACCTGAGGTATTAACCTCCTACTGCTACTGTAACAAATTAACACAAAGTGGCTTCAAACAACCCAAATTTATTCTCTTAAAATTTTGGAGGTCAGAAGTCAAAATTAAGTTTCAGTGGGCTTGTTCCTTCTGGAGGCCCTGGGCGGGGGCGGTGGGGACGGACCCGTTTCCTTGCTTTTTCCAGCTTCTAAAGGCCGCCCTCATTCCTTGTTTTGTGGCCCCACATCACTCCCTCCTCTGCTTCCACCATCACATCTCCTTCTCTGACCCTCACCCTCCTGCCTCCTGCTTCTAAAAAGCCTCATGATTATATTGGGCCCACTTAAAAATCCAGGCTTATCTTCCCATCTCAGATCCTTACCTTAGTTATATCTGCAAAGTCCCTTTTGCCATATAAGGTAACATATTCACAGGTTCTAGGATTGGGACATGGTTGTGTTTGGAGGCCCAACATTCAGCCTACCAACCTAGTCATAAAACATTCTTCGAAAACATGATTTTTGAAAGTATGCTTAGTATTCCATCTTATGGGTGTGTCAAACAGTCTCCTATTGTTTCTTTTAAGGTTGTTTCTAAGTATTTTGCTCTTATATATAATGCTGAAACAGACACTCTGCTGTGCAATCTTCAAGCACTTCTGCAGTTACTTTCAGATCCAAGGATCCCAGCCTTTGATATATGCTGCCAAACTGCCTTCTGGAAAGACTTTTTATTTACATGATGAACGGCAGCCTCTAGAGTGCCCATTTCACATCACTTTCACCAACAATGATTTTTTTTTTCAATCTTTGTCAATTCGATAGGAAATATTAATGTTTAAATTTGCATTTATTTGCAGTTGTGTTGTGTTCCCTATATTATATTTACTAGTAACTTGTATTTCTTCCTTGGAAATTGTTCAGTCATGACCTTTGCCTGTTTCTCTAATGTAGTAAGCATTTCTTCCTAAACATTTGAAAAATATCTTTCCTTAAGATTGTTAAACTTTTAATTTTCACCCCTTATTCATATAGATTACAAATATCCAGTTATTTATTTACTTTTTGCATTTTATTTGTAGAGGCTTGGGGCTAAATAGTTAAACCTTCATAAAAACTGTCTAAATATTATCAGGCTTTTTCCTTTATATATATTTTGCCTTATGTTGACTTCCATAAATGCTTACAAACCTAAATTTGGATATTTGGGTTTCAGGTAATAGAAACACATTCTCATACTAAGATCAGATAGTACCTTATAAGATCCTGATGACTTATTTTTACCATTAATCATTTAATCAAGGGGTTGGCAAACTATGACTTCCACTTGTTTTTATACAGCCCAAAAGCTGTTTAGGGAAAAAAAAACAAAACAAAAAGAATATGCCTCAAGATGGTATACGGCCCACAAAGCCTAAAATATTTACTACCGGTCATTTACAGAAAATAATCCATCTGAAATGTATTTTAGTCTATGGAGGAAAATACAAATCTATTTTTCAAAGTAATCTAACCAACTTCCCATCACTAGTAAATGCTTCTGTTCTTTGGATTTGAAATGCCAATTTTCAACTCAAAGAGAAATACAAATAGTCTGTATACATATTAAAAATGAACAGTCTTTCTAAATTATAATGAATTGCAAATTAAATTAAGATGTCATTTTTTAATCTATCGGATTAGAAAAATTACAATGGTTTATAATATCCAACATTGGAAAGGAGGTGAGGAAACATCAGCTCTGATTCTCTTGGTGGGATAAGAGGGCAACCTTCTTGGTGCAATATGACAAAACCTATCAAAAGCTGAACTCTGTAGGACTTTTGACAATTTAAACTTTAAGGATTTGTACTACAAAAACTCTCGCAGAAGTTCACAAAGTCATATATACAGAGTATTGTTCTCAATACAACAAGGAATTGTGTTAAGTCAATAGCACAGCCTACCTTGGAAGAGTATACAGCCATGAAAAGAACGAGAGATATGTAAACATACACTCACAGACAGATGTCTACAATTTATTGTTAAATGATCAAAGTCAATTCAAAATCTAGGATTGGTATGACCTTATATTTTTGAAGCTAATATGTACTGAACATTCACAATGTGCCAGATCTTAGCTAAGTATTTTACATGTATGATCTCATTTGATCCTTACAACAACCCTGTGAGATAAGTACAATTATCACTGCCATTTTAAAGATGAGTGTACTGAGGCACAGAGAGTTTAAATAACTCATCTAAAGGTCACGCAGCCAGGTGTGACACCAGGTTGTCTTACTTACTTAATCAATACTCCACGCTGCCTGTCTCCCCAAAAGTATGCATATCTGTACAATTATAATAAAAAAATACATTAATAGTAGTTTCTTCTACTATTGAAACTAAGGGAAGGAAAGATGTAACTTTTACTTTGCACTTTTACGCATATGGTATTTTTTGATGTTTTGGTAACAAACATATTAATGATATAGCTTTTTGTAAATTAGGAGATAGTAGTTACGACATACCCAGTTTTTACAGATACACTGGGGGCTTTTGTTTGTGACCTTTCTATTTACTTTCTCTGATCAGCCCTAGCAAGATTCTGTTTCAATTTAAGGTCTTCAATTTACTTAAACTTCACTGTAATTCTGATTATATAGTCCCTCCTCGCCAATCTCTGTACAAACTCTTGGTTACTTTAGTTCATTTACTTTTCTAAATAAGCTTTAGCATCCCTTTATCGAGCTCTCAAATAAAATTCCACTAGTACATTAGTTGGAGTTAAGTGCACAGTTTCACACAGGAGCCAATTAATAAAGAGAACACCAGTTCAGAATCTGTTTTTCCAAGGGGGCTGGCTCAAAGCTGACTTTGTGAAGAAAGGGCTCGATGAACAAAGTGTTGACCAGGCTTTCTAGAAGGATGTATAAACTCATGGGAACAAGTCTATCCAAACACCTGTGATCTACTTTTCCAATGAGTTAATGAGCGGACATGCTGACTATACATCAGTATCAGTAGTCCGGTTCTCCGCGTACCTCATCAGTAGAGGCTGCCTTCTACTTGTGCAGCACACTTATGACACACCTACCAGAGGTCGGGGCCATTCACCGTGCTTTGCCTGCATAACATTCTGGGTCGAAGTCCTGTTGCTCAGTAGCTACGTGATCTTAGGCAAGTGACCTAATCTCCCTGGGCCTCGTTTTGCTCGTGTGTAAAATGGAGTAATAATTAGACACCTTTAGGAGCACCTGGCCAGTTTCTAGGACACCGTAGATTCTTAAGAGATGGTAGCTACCGCTATGAACGCCACACTGCCACAAGATCACCTTATTTCACACAACCATCACTAAATGAAATGAAACAACTCATTTCAAGAAAGAAAGAAACATAACAAAACAAAAAGCCTCTAAATGACACTCCTTTACTACCAGTGTTTTCAATTCTGTGATGTCTTCATACCTCTGAATCCCCTTTGTTTAGTCCCTCATTTCCCAATCTCCGAGGCAGAACTGTGCAGAGTATAAGAGATGCAGAGATAGAGGGAAAGGCAGGCCTGGGTGAGTACCATAGCTACGGGCACTGCCAACACAGCCACTTCCCACAGGTACGTCCATTGTCCTTTTGGAGTGTCAAATGCCAACCCTGAGAGCATGGAAAGAAAGACGATGTTCCTGAAGGGCTGAGCAGGGACTGTGATGGCCAGGTCCTCTCCTCCAGGCCCCCTCCCTCCTTACCGAGGTTTAGTTATATTTCAAATGGTTGCCATGGCAACCCTCTGTCAGCAGGCACACCACCTCAGGTCTGTGAGCAGGCAGTCCCTCCACTTCAGTGCCGGGAAATGTCTAGAATGCTTTTTGAAGATAATGTTTTATATATGTGTTCTGTTTGGGAGATGTGTGAGGGGAAGGGGTGGGGTTGGTTCTGGCTGTTAATCTGTGGCTCAGCAGATTAAACAAAAAAACTACTACCACAAACACACACTATACTGAGCTAAGGCAGACTATGCTAATGATAGAAGTAAAACATTTTGACAGCCTCACTCAGCTAAGTGTCAAACACTTCAGAAAAAGAAAAATTGGGTTAAAAAAGAAAATCAGCAAGCAAGTACAATAACAGCCTAAAAGGAATGAATTAAAGGCAGCCTAGAGCCTCTTAAAGGCATAGAGGGGAATTTCCCAAGAAAAAGGAAAACAGGTTTGCCAGATCTTTGACAAGGGTGGGCTCGAGATAAATCAAGATGGAAGTTGCCATGCTGACATTCACAGGCAGCTGGGGAGGGTCAAAGATATACACATCTTGTTAACTTCCTGCTATGTTGACTGTGAACCTTCAGTACTCAGAGTGAACAAGAAAATTTGTAGAAGCCTAAGCAGGCACGCGTACACACACCTCAGAGACGGCACCCAGCACCTGAGCCAACACCTTATGGCCATCACTGCTTACCAGCTTCCACAGAACTGTCACCTTGCTACATCCATGGGAAAAGAAAGCCCCAGAAACAGGTAGCCTGGACTGCTGCACCCTCGCTCTGTCTCACAGAATATCTCACCATACACCTAATCAACAGGAAGGTAGAGAGGGGCTTGTAGACCTCTCTCTAATTAAAAAGTGCCTCTTTTTTCTTTATCCTTTCTCAAAACACCAGCATTAAAGGGCCTTTTAGCTAGATTTGTACCCCAAAGTGGGAAGAGTGAATTTTAGTACTGGCAGGAAATCAAATAGTATAGTGATGCCACACACACCAAAAGATAGTTTTGATGTCTTTCTGGCAACAAAAGGGAATCAAATCACAGGACAATCAACTTCAAACCCAGCCAGTGGAAGAGAGAAGTAGCAAGGACGCATGCCTTTACTTCTACTCTACTTCTCCTGGGCCAAAAAAGAAATAGGTTTACAAATCCTGAGCAAGTTTGTTAGGTGACAGCCAAAACACCAGGCAGCAGACACTCCTGTTCTCTCCCCAAGATCCATTCTCCCTTTGCCTTTGCCATCAGAACTCCAATTCTGATGGGACAGCAATATGTCTGGTCAAGACCTCTGATTCCCAGAGTCCCTTGCAACTAGAGGTGATTATGTGAACCAAACCAGCCAATAAGATGTCTGCTGAATGTGTTCTGACCTTTTGTACTCATCCTTCCTTCTTCTTCCTGCCAGACATGGGGGATGTCATGTGTATTAGTCAGCCAAAGGGGTGCTGATGCAAAATACCAGAAATCTGTTGGTCTTTATAAAGGGTTTTTATTTGGGGTAGAGGCTTACAGTTAACAGGCCATAAAGCATAAGTTATTTCCCTCACCAAAGTCTGTTGCTACGTGTTGGAGCAAGGCAGCTGCCGATGTTTGCCAGGGTTCAGGCTTCTTGGGTTCCTCTCTTCCCAGGGCTCCGTTTCTCTCTGGGCTTAGCTCCTGTTTCCTCCACAAGGTCAGCTGTAGACTATGAGGCTCTCTAGGCTTTGCCTCTCTCCACAAGGCCAGAAAACTGTCAGGTGAATGGCTCGTCTCTTTTCCCGGGGCCTTCTCTCCTTCCTCATGACCAAACTCCACTGTGCTTACTTCCCCGGGCTCCAGCATTAAAACTGAGCATCAGAACTCCAACATCAAAACTCCAACTCTGTCCTTTGCCATGTCTTTTATCTTCAAGGCCCCACCCACCAAGGGGCGGGGCTCAATACCCTACTGACATGGCCCAATCAAAACCCTAATCATAACTTAATTATGCCCAGATGAACAGACCAGTTTACAAGCATAATCCAATATCTATTTTTGGAATTCATAACTATATCAAACTGCCAAACTGCTACACCATGCCTGAAAGTGAAACAACTATCCTCTAAGCATGAAACTAAACCCAAGATGCTAAGGGTGGAGAAGTGAAAGTCAGAGAGCCTGGGTCCCTAGCTTTGTGATCTGCCTTCCTCTGGATTTATATGAGGAAAATAATTTCCTATTTGACTAAGTCACCCTTGTCAGATTTTCTGACACCTGAGGCTATATGTCTTTGCTAACAGAGGGACCACCAAAGAGGAAAATGCTCATCTTGGTAGTCTGTCAGGAAATTAGGGCATTTGAGTTCTCTCTCACATGTCAGTTAATGGCATCACAGTAAAATACAGATCAGTGTGAACACCAAGTCATCTGGTACATTCAATCAGTAATAACTTTGCATTCCTCCACTATCTTTATTTTCATACTTTTACCAATCATTTCAATTATGCTAATCACACTAAGTTCTGGGAATGCAGTTCTGAGATCATTCCAAAAGTGTGATTCTCCATAAATTCAATAACTTTCTCTCTTCTTTTACATAGTAGCTTTCCAAAGGTCACCTGTGGAAAGAAGAATGCAGGAAGGGAAGAAGTGAGAGCAACTCAAGTTTCCCCAACTTGCTCCACATTCATTGTAAAAGATAACCCCTTGCCATCTGCAGATGTTGATTTCCTAAAGAAATTAAAAAGATGGGAGTGGAGCTTTGGCAAAAGGCCAGGACCAAGATTTAGTTCAAAAAGAAAAGCAGGTTACACATTTGAAGTTTTCTGCATCATGTTGGCTCTTCAGGGTTTAAGAATAGATAAGAGCTCTGCCACATTCTCTAAGGGAGCAACAAAAGTCCCCCAAGTGCAGGGACAGTGACTGGTGAAGGAGGATGACCCACTGATGGGCACTTGATATTGATGACTAGGCTTATGAGCCTTTGCTCTTGAAATTGAAACTTAGCCTATTATTATGGGGTGCCTAAGGGTTGCCTCCTGAGAGCCTCCTTGTTGCTCAGATGTGGCCTCTCTCTAAGCCAAACTCAGCATATGAATGCATTACCTTCCCCCCAGCGTGGGACATGACTCCCAGGGATGAGCCTCCCTGGCACCAAGCGATTGCTACCAAGCACCAACTAGCAAGGCAACTGGAAAAAGACCTCAAATAAAAGGGGGAAAAGGTAAAGACAAATGAGTTTTATGGCTAAGAGACTTCAAAGTGAGTCGGGAGGTCATCCCAGAGGTAACGCTTATGCTCATCTCAGCAGGATCTCATAGATTTCCAAACTGGATACTACCCCAAATAGTGGGGCTCCTGAAGGCTTTGGAGACACCCAGGTCCTATGGTCAGGGCAAATAGCTCCAGAGTCTGGTGCCTTGTCAGTGGGCCCTACTTTGGAGTTTGTGCTCCTGAGAATGACAGAGTTGGACTCAATTATGTCTTCCCTGCACTTGGCTCATCTGTCCCTTCTATTTAAACCTATATTTGGTGCTGGAGTTTGTAGGTGTACACCCAGAGACTCGAGTCTTTGGGCTGTCTAAATGCCGGCTGGGCCCGGAACCTCGGCAGAGTTGCAACACCTATTCTGCAGCTCATTGGACTCACCCAGGACAACTGGGGGGGAGGGGGGGAGATGATGATGGACAATGGCCATCCCAGGGAACAGAGAGAGTCTGCAGCTGCAGGCAGGATAGTCCCATCCACCTTCCCCACGGGATATAAGCCCCCTCTCAATTGGATGTGGAGTGGACGTCACCATCCCAGAATCCTTAGGATTGGGGGAAGAGCTATGGACTAGAGTGGACTTACTAGTATTCTGCTATAGACAAATTGTGATTCTAGCAATGGAAGAAATTACAACAGTGATGTGGAGCCAGTGGCCACTGGAAGCTCTGGGGGCAGGGAGAGAGAAAAACAGTTGTAATATGGAGGCTTTTTCAGGACTTGGGAATCGTCCTGAATGACACTACAATGACAGATAGAGGCCATTTTATATCATCACACAACATGCAAAACTGTGTGGGAGAGAGTATAGACTACAATGTGAACTATGGTCCATGCATAATGGCAAAGCCCCAGGATGCATTTATCAACTGCGGTAAATGTGCCACACTAAAGAGGGATGTTGTTTATGTGGGAGGGTGTGGGAGGGTGTGGGAGGTGTGGGGAGTGGGGTATATGGGAATCCCTATATCTTTTGTGTAACATTTATGTAATCTAAGTATCTTTTTAAAAAAAAATTTTTTTTTTTTAATTTTAAAAACTATTTACAATGGGTTCACACCCACGAGAGGGAAAAAGTCATTAACTGTACTGTATGTGATAGAGTAATGGTAAGGTAGATGCCATTTTCAGAAATAACAAAATCCATAAAGTACCTTAGGATAAAATAAGAGTGACAAAGCTCTATAGGGAAAAAAACACTATAAAATACTAGGAGAGGTCATAAAACATTACCAACTTCTTGGTATGAGCGACACTTAAAAGGCAAAATTCAGTATTTAAAAATATCAGTTCACTTAAGAAAAAAAAAAAAGAATAGGTAAGATCCCTACTTGAGAAAAGAGAAAAGGAATCTTAAAGAAAGTCGGGGTTTAAGATGGAAGGGTAAAAAAAAGAAACCACACAGGAATTTTTAACTCTCTAAGTAGAAGTGGGAAGGCTGATTATAGGTGGTGAAAGTTCAAATGCACCAGAAAAGTCAAGGTGAGGAACGGTGCCCTCACGGCTGGGTTTGGTTTTGGTGAAGCAGCAGCACAGAGCAGGAACTAAGAGACTGATCTGTGGAGATAGACAGACCTCAATTTAAATCCAGGCTTTGACACTTGCCAGTAATGAGACCTGCAGCAAGTTCCCAAACTGCTCTATACCTTACTTTCCCTCAATAAAATGAAGATAACCTCCCTATAACTTACATGCAGAGAATAGTATTAAGTATGTAAACCACTTAACATAGTGCCTCATCCCTCACAAACAGTAACTGCTGTGCAATGCCACCTCTACCTCTACCACCCACCACCATCACCTCCTCCCCCACCATCACTTCCATCCCCACCATCACCACCCTCACCTTCCTCACCTCTACCCCCTGCTCCGCCACCTCCACTCTCACCTCCACCCCCTCCCCATCTCTGCCTCCAACTCCATCACCAGAGGCACCAAAGCAGCAAAGACAGTAAGGCAGTGCTCCCCTCCATTGAGAACCAGGTGGGGAAGGCCCCAAGAAGGACGTTTTTGCAGGCCTACCTCTAGCTCATGTTGCTCTACATGTAGCTACAAATCAGCAGCATCAGCATGCAACTGAGTGAGGTTTTTGAATGGCATATTCCTTGCCCCATCTGGGGTGACTGTGTCAGAATCTTTGGGGGCTGGGTCCCCTGGAACTGCATTTTATCCATTTATCAATCTACCAGTTCCAATGCATGCTAACGCTGGAGAATCACTGAATCTTAGCAACTGCGAGGAGGAAAGGGCACACCCAAAGTTCCAGGGAGAAGAGGTTGCTGAGGGAAAGGCACAAGCCATGGTCTGGAGGCAAACGGGGAATGTTGGGGACATAAGAAGGGCAATGTCTTCAGAAAGTCAGAAGCCATCATCTGGGGAAAACCAGATCTCAGGAAGCATAAAAAGGATGGAAGCTAGACCAAGGAATGAGGTCAAGGATATAAAAGTTTGTTCTTGAGACAAAAGTTCTTCCCACAGCTGGAGGAGGTATGTGAACATAGTTCTCTCTCAAATATCAGTTAATAGTATCACTGTCCTTGGGTTGGGTTGGGTTGGGGCTGATGTTTAAGTCTTGATATCTCAGCATAATGGGTATGTGGTGTTTCAGAGCTATGTATCCCCAGAAAAACATGTTCTTAAACTTAATCCATTCCTATGAATGTGAACCCATTGTAAGTAGGACCTTTGGATGAGGTTACTTCCATTAAGTTGTGGCTCAGTTGAATCAGGATGGGTCTTAATTCTATTACTTAAAGCCTGATAGGTAAGGTCAGAGAGACAAAGAAAGGTAGAGCTGAAAGTCAAAAGACCCCAGAAGAGGAGGAAAAGCCAGGAGAGGCCACCACACACATTGCCATTTGAGAGAAAAGTCAAGGACCAAGGCCAACCAGCCCTAGAACAACACTGTTTTCAGGGAAAAAGCATTGCCTTGATGACACCATGATTTTGGACTTCTCCTAGCCTCGAAATTGTGAGCTAATAAATTTATATTGTTTAAACCAACCCATTGCATGATATTTACTTTAGCAGCCAGGAAATTAAAACAGTGTAAATATAAAGAACGTGTATAATCATATAAATGTCTTTCTGGCAGAATAAAAGTGGAGTTTGGGTCGCCCCATGGGTCAGATCCAGGTTGTTTTTCAGTTTTAAGATTCCACAAGGAGAGAACCCTGTATTTAGTGCCATCTTACAGATGAAGACACTGAAGTCCAGAGATATAAGACAAGTGCTCAAAGTCACACCTCACAGTCCAGCCTGGGACCTGGTGACCTGAAAACTTGTTCCACAAGCTGGGAAGGGTTGTCCTTGGAGAGTTACATCATTAACAGGGATGAGGAGGAGGGGTAACAGTAGGTCCACAGGGAATAGACAAGGGGAAAGTCAAGTTGGCAGAAGTGAGTTAAGGGGTCTTGATTCAGAAGCCTCTCCTGCTAGGTGAGGAGAGTCCACAGAAAGGCACTCCATACTCTTCCTGGGCACACCTTACTCCTCTGCAATGGAGGAAAAGTTGCAATGACTTGGTAAGACTGCAAGTCACTTTACTGGGCCATGTTTGTTGATGAGCCAAGTCACTGCACAATAAAAAGGTCCTGAACTCTCTGGCACTTCCTTCTCCTATTTGGGAGGAATCTAGACTTCTTTTTCAATCTTTTCTTCTCTTCCTTGTTCTTAGACATTCTCATCACTTCACCCTCCTGTCCTTTCCTTACCTGTCCAGAAGATGGTAAGATGTAGCTAAGGGTTAAGAAGAAATGAGGGGCTTCTTAAGGCCATGTTCCTCAGCCTCCTTGCCTAGAGTTTCAGGCACAAGCTCAGCTAACAATCAAGTGTCATTCTCCTTTCCATGACCATTGTCCCTTGTGAATGTGTTTCGAAGCCTCATGCTTTTTCACATTTTCTATTTCTGAAATCAGAATGCCCTTAATAAGTTCCTTCTTTCTCCCTGAAAAACTAATTTTAAAGTAATAATGTCATTAACTTAAAATTATGGAATAATGGACCTTACAGGATATAATGGACCTATTGGAGAGAAAAAAGTAATATTCAAGAAAGAGTTTGGATAGGCCCTGGCCATAACAGGACCAAGACTTCACCCCTATTTTTAATACCAGTTGTTCATATTATGTGCCTAGCACAGTGCCTGGTAGATAGTAGGAACTCAAAAAAAATAAAAATTGTGGAATGATTGTGTGTTATGATATGCACAAGACAGGAGAACCAACCAGAAAGAAATGTGGCCATGGGGAGTAGAATAATAGTTTAATTGCAATAAAACAAGAGTGAGCAAACCTTTTCTGAAAAGGGCCAGACAGCAGATATTTAGGTTGGAGTTCCACATCATCTCTGTTGCAACTGCTTAACTCTCCCTTGTGATATGAAAGCAGCCATAGACAATACATAAATGATTGGCATGGCTGTGTTCCAATAAAACTTTATTTACAGATAGGCAGCAATTGGCCTGTAGACAATCATTTGCTGACCCCTGCAATAAAAGATGGAATAAAGTCAAAACCAAGGCAAACATCCTTAAACCTCTAATTCAAGAATAGCTACCAAGTTTAGAGAAGAGGTTAACAGTGAAATGAGAAACATATATTGAGTTAAGCAAGGCCAAATTTTAAAGAATCACAACCAGCAGAATCTCACGCATAGCAACTAGCTTTACACATCTAGTGTTACATTGTTCTTGGGAAGGGGAAAGGGAAGGGAACAAAGAGATTGGCTAAAAACCATGAAAAGCTCTCATGGGAAAAAAACGAGCAAGCTAGAGAAGTGCATAAATAAAAACATTTATGAAAATCCATCTACATTGCAAATTGAGAGAATTAAAATCTCTGATTCCTTGCTAAGTTTCCTAGGCTGATCTGGGAAACAGTAATACTATCACCTTATTTCCCAATGACAAGGACTTGTACCCCATGCTGAATAGAAGGCTTTTCTAGTCCTTGGTCCTATATATCCCTGAGCTTTCCCCACCCACCTCCCCAACCCAGAATTGACTCTTAGAATGCCATGTTCTTTCTCTGCTAAAGGAACAGTAGTTCATCCTTCTCCATGCCTTCTCATCATCCAACAGCTGAGGTGCCATTTGAGGTATCTCAGAGAGACAAAATCTTCTAGACAGAAAGTCAATACCCTTGGACTGACAAGCAGAGCCACACTTATAAGGACCAAACCAAATATTGTAGGAGTCTTGGACATTCCTCTCACTGTAGTAGAGGGGATACAAAGATGGATGACTCTGGTCGTATCAGCATGTCATTGAAGTCTTTAGTAGGGGAGATAAGAAGGAATCAACACTAAGTCCCTGTAGAAAGAGACAAATGTTGAAATGCTGACACAGATAAAGGGCTTTGTGCTTCAGAGTGGAGGGCGATTACTTGCAGCCAGGAGCAAGGAGACATGAATATCTCTGCATGCCACTGAGGGCGGGCAAGATCTGGAGATTAGCAAATGGAGGAAAAGACCACGTGGGCATAAGCACACACTCGGGTCAGCAAGCAGAGGCCCCATAGAGAACTTCCAGGGTTGACACTGAGAGAGGAGACAACAGAATGACCATGCTTCTTGTTAGAATACCCCCAAACCTCCAGTGTAGGTGGCATGTGGCTGCTACCCCAATCCACCCTCTCCTGCCTTATGCAGCTCTGCCACCATGACCCCAGCCATGCCACGGAACTTTCCACATGTCCCCACCATCCAGTAACCCAAGTGAGAGCTCACAGGGCTGCAGACCTGCCAGGACCCAGCCCAGCACTAAGTCAGAGACTACATTCTGTCCAGGCTATGCCTGTCCCACACCACACCATACCACACCAGAGGATAGAGGTCTGGGCCATTCTTCACTGAATTCAGCCTGGCTAAGACCATGTGAAAGAGAGGAATGAAAATGAAGCTGGAAACACCCATGGGTGCCAAATCTAAAGGCGCTGTAAAAGAAATCTGGTTCAGAAATTCATACTTCCTTCTGTAGTCCATAAGAAGTACCTGTGAGGCTTTGTTCATTTATTAACTGAGTTTTCTTTAGGAAAAATGTAATGCATATATAGGGCTTAAAAACTAAACTGTACCAAACAGTGTTAAGTAACCTTCCATAAATATTTTATGAATATTCAAAGGTGTACATAAACTCATCTTGCTTTTTTTACACAAATAGAAATATATTAATATATACACTGCCTTGCTCCTTACTTTTTTTTCCAACTTACTAACATATCTGGGAGTTTGTTCC
>JAQZBX010050351.1:7588-19785 GCA_029593785.1 Cabassous unicinctus | reverse complement strand
TAAAAAATCTTTTAAAAAATTTTTTTAAAAAATTAAGTGATCCTACATCTTAACAATAAAAAGACAAATGACCCTATTTTAAAAATGGGCAAAAGACCTAAATAAACATTTTTCTAAAGAAGAAATATAAATGGCAAATAAAAAGCACATGAAAAAATGTTCATCACTGGCTATTAGAGAAATGCAAATCAAAGATAATAATGAGATATCATTTCACACCTACAAGAATGGCCACTATTAACAAAACAGAAAACTACAAGTGTTAGAGAGGATGTGGAGAGATAGGAACGCTTATTCACAGCTGGTAGGAATGTAGAATGGTATAGCCACTGTGAAAGTTTCTTTGTCAGTTCCTAAGGAAGTTAGATATAGATCTGCCATGTGGCCCTGCAATACTGCTACTAGGTATATATCAAGAAGAACAGAGCAATGACACGAACAGACATCTGCACATCGATGTTCATAACGGCATTATTCACAATTGTCAAAAGATGGAAACAACCCAGGTGTCAATCAACTGATGAATGGATAAACAAACTGTGGTAAATACACATGACGGAATATTATTCAGCTGTAAGAAGAAATGAAGTCATGGAGCATTACAATGTGGATGAACCTGCGGGACATTATGTTGAGTGGAGCAAGCCAGAGACTAAAGGACAAATATTGTATAATTTTGCTATTATGAACTAAATATAATGAGCAAACTCAGAGAGTTAATAGCTAGAATATAAGTCACTAGAGAATAGAATGTTGTTAGAGGATGGAAATTGAGGTTTAATCTGTACAGAATTGGTAAAAAGTTGTTTGTAGGGGAGCAGATGTGGCTCAAGGAGTTGAGTGCCTGCTTCCCATATGGGAGGTCCCAGTTTTGGTTCCTAGTGCCTCCTAAACAACAACAAAAACAAACAACAAGCAAACCAAACAAAAAACCCAACTCAGGGGAGCTGATGTGGCTCCGTGGTTGAGTGCTGGCTTCCCACATACAAGGTCCCGGGTTCAATGCCTGGGACCCAGGACCTAAAAACAACAAAAAAAACCCCAGTTGTTTGTAAATGTTTGGAATAGATTAGAAATGGTAAGAGCATATCATAGAATTTGTAATTAGTAGCACTAACAGGGGTATGATAGTGGTTTTTAAAAAAATGCTCAATATTGACTGAAGTGATGAATGTGCAACTCAGTGCTTATATCAAACACCATTGATTGTACACTTTAGATAAATTATATGGTTTTTTCAACAAGAACAAAAAAATAATTGGGTGGGTTTGGGGAAAAACACACCAAATGTAAGATATGGACTATAGTTAGTAGTAATACTTTGATGATGCTCTTTCATAATTTGTTACAAATGTTTCACAACAATGCAAGGGATTTGTGGTGGGGTGATGTATGGGAGACCTGTATGATGTTATGCATGTTTGTTTTCTAAGTTCACAACTTTTACTATACACTTATTGTTTATGTATGTTCATGTATGAATGATATACTTCAATAAATTGTTTTTAAAATGAAAAAAAAAAAGTATAAGGAAATATCTATATATACTGACATGGAAAAATCACTAATATGTTTTTAATTAGTGAAAAAAGTTGATGAATAATATATACAATATAATTCTACTGGTTTTATAAGAAACTATATGTTTATAAATGTATAAGTTTTAACAGTTTGGAAAATTTTAACAGCATACTTTGGAGAGGAGAGGGAATGGGGTGGGAGGTCAATTTTTACAATTTTTACTTTATAATCTTAAAAGAACAACTATAAAATAACGTACAGATTACTTAGTTCAGCCCTACCATTTTTGAAGTAAAGAAACAGAGTCAAAGAGTCAAACTGAATTTTGGAGGCTGCAAGGTATACAGTAGCATAGCCATATATCCAGACTCAATTTGACTAATTCTATTCATCCACATTTAAGATTTATAAAACCTTTCATGAATATCTCTATCCAAAATTGACATATGTTCATTTAATTTGAAGATTACTATGACAATTGGATGCTCAAAAATTTTAAATTTCTCAAATATTTTGCTATAGAATATATTTTAAAATAGGTTGCCATTATAGAAATTTCTTTTATAACAGATCAACTTACCATAAAAGGATAATGGCCTTTCTTCTAAAAATCCACCTCCACTTCTAATCCAGAATTGTAAGTAAAGGATACTTCTTCTGATATCACAAGTATTTGCAGTTAACAAGGTAACAAAGTCTTTTATATCAGTTCTAAAATTCTCAGTCAAGCAGATCATCTGTAGGTAGCTGGCAACATTTAGCTTAAAGAGACAGAAAGAGAAAGAGAGAGAGACAAACATGGTCAGTTGCAAAGTTAATAGAAACACTGCAATAAAATATATGAGCATATCATTATATATATGTATATAATATATATATGTATATAATATATATATATATTTCTCTATCTGTATAGTTTCTAAATATTTGAGAGTAGGTTACATATATCAGGATCCTTGAAAGCTTAATTCTTCCATATATATTTCCTAAGAACAAGGATACCCACTAATGTAACCTCATTAACTAGTTATCAACCCCTGCCCCTGGTAACCAGGACTCTACTTTCTGTCTGACTTTGTTTATTCAAGCTATTTCATATAAATGAAACCATACAATATCTGTCCCTTTGTGTCTTATTTCATTCAACATAATGTCTTCAAGGTTCATCCATGTTTTAGCATGTATCAGAACTCCATTCCTTTTTATGGCTGACTTACTCCATTGTATGCATATATCACATTTTGTTTATCCATTCCTCTGTTGATAGACATCTGGCTTGCTTCCACCTTTTGGCTGTGAATAATGTTGCTATGAACATTAATGTATAGATATTAGTATAAGTCCCTGATTTCAATTCTTTTGAGTATATATTTAGAAGTGGGACTGTCAGGTCATATGGTAATTCTATACTTAACTTTCTGAGGAACTGCCAAACTGTTTTCCATTTTACATCCCGCCAAAAATATATGAGGGTTCCTATTTCTCCACATCCTTGCCAATACTTGTTAGTCTCCTTTTTTAAAATAATAGGCTTTCTAGTGAGTGTGAGGTAGTACATCATTGAGGTTTTAATTTGCATTTCCCTAATGGCTACTGATGTTGAGCATTATTATTTCATGTTTTTATTGGCTATTTACAAATCTTCTTTGAAAAAATATCTACTCAAATCCTTTGCTCATTTTTAAAGTGAGTTGTCTTTTTGTTGTTGGGGTGTTATTTTGGAGTGATAAAATTGTTTTGGGACTAGATGGAAATGATGGTTGTACAACACTGTGAATATATTAAATGTTGCTAAGTTGTTTACTATAAAATGGTTAATTTTACATTATGGGAATTTCACCTGAATAAAAGGGAGGGATGTTCAAGGACAAGAAATGGAAATCTGGATCTACACAAAGAATGTAAAACATGGTAATTATGTAGGTGAATATAAATTATTCTTTTTTCATTTTTAAAATATCATTTAAAATATAATTTACTATTTTAAGCAGTGATAATAACAATGTGTTGTGGGGTTTATAACATATATTGAAGTAAAATCTATGACAATAGCACTAATTCAAGAGGGTGGTTAATGAAAATATACTGTTATAAAGTTCTTCAACAATCTTAAGTGAAATAATATTGTTTGAAAGTAGATTGCCATAAGTTAATAAATCCTAGAGCAATCACTAAATAATAAAACTATGTGGCATAACTAATAATCCATTACTGAAAGTAAAATATAATCACAAAAAATACTCAGTTAATCCAAACGGAGGCAAAAAGGAAGATCGGATGGGACAAAGAAAACCAACAGCAAGATGGTAAATTTAAATCCAAACACACTATATATAAAAAGCCTAAACATCCAATTAGAAGGCAGATTGTCAAACGTGATTTAAAAAAGATTCAACTTTATGCTATCTGTAAAAAAACTATTTTAAATGAAAGCTGAAGTAGATGATTCTTATGACTTAAGTACAGACAACATTTAACAGAACCTAGTCCTTTATAAGAAGTTTTCTTAACATTTTGAGCAGAACCACCAAACCATCCTATTGCGTATAATGTACCAATGCTATTCTATGACATAAGTTGTGTAAATTTTGTGAATACATATCAAATGAGATACACATTCAAAGACCAGGTAATTTAGAGTGTGTATGAATTCTGTAAAAAAGATTCAACTCATCTCTGGAAGCAAAAAAATCAGAAATAAATTTAAAAACCTAAAAAAAAAAAAAAAAGTAGCCATATTAAAACTGGACAGGCAGGGAATGGATGTGGCTCAAGCAGTTAAGCACCTGCTTCCCACATGGGAGGTCCCTGGTTCGGTTTCCCGTGCCTCGGAAGGAAAAAAAAAAAACAACAACAACAAGCAAACAAACAAAGAAACCAACTCAGGGGAGCCAATGTGGCTCAGTGGTTGAGTGTCGGCTTCCCTACATATGAGGTCCTGGGTTCAATCCCTGGTCTGGTACCACAAAACAAACAAACAAACAAAAAACTGGACAGGGAGTGGATGAAACTCAGTGGTTGAGCACCTTCCTCCCAGGTTCAATCCCAGGTACCTCCTAAAACAAACAAACAAACAAACAAAAAACTGGACAAAGTAGACTTTACACCAAATGTCTGAACAAAAGTAAACTTTAGAACAAGGAATATTAAGGGATAAAATAGGACATTTCAGAATGATAAAGGACCAGTTGGTCAAGAGAATATGATGGCTCTAAATGTAAATGCATCAAATAACAGAACTTTAAAATACATGAAACAAAACCTGATATAATTATAAAAGGAGAATAAAGAGATCCACAATCTTAGTGGGAGTTTTAACACTTTTCTCTTGGTAAATGATATAATAAGTAGACAGAAAGCCAGTAAAAATATAGACATACTACCAACCAACTTTTACTAACTGATATTTATGGAACACTCAACCCAACAAAATACACATTTTTTTCAAGTACACATTGGAACATTCAGCCAGATAGATCATATTCTGGGCCCTCAACGAAGTCTTGATAAATTTAAAAGGATTAACTTTTACAAAGTATATTTTATGACCATGAATAATCAGAAAGAAAATTAGAAAAATTTTTTACCTGAATGAAATTGATTAACAAGATATATCAAAGTTTGTGTGATACTGTTAGTAGAGAGGTAGATATACCATTAGAGAAGCTGTGTTTACAGGGGTATTTATATCATTAGATGCTTATATTACAAAAGATAAGTAAATAAAATAAATCTTTAAAAAAAAAAAAAAGATTATGAGCAACTTTATGCCTATATAAATTTGTCATCCTGAAGAACGCTAAATCTATTAAAGCAATTGAATTTGCAGTTAAAAATCTTCACAAAAACAGCTATAAGCCCAGATGACTTCAAGGGTGAATTCTACCAAA
The DNA here is from genome assembly GCA_029593785.1 of Cabassous unicinctus. NCBI lineage: Eukaryota > Metazoa > Chordata > Mammalia > Cingulata > Chlamyphoridae > Cabassous > Cabassous unicinctus. The sequence goes on along the minus strand of JAQZBX010050351.1, from coordinate 14,374 downwards.
CATTTAAAGAAGAAATAAGATCAATTCTATGCAATAAACTCTTCTAGAATATAGAAGGAGGAACACATCCTAATTCAATTCATGTGACCAGGAAACTACACACCAGTATCACTCATGAATGGCAATATAAAAAATCCTTAACAAAATATAAACAAATCAAGTCCAGCAATATATATAGGAGATAATAATACATCATGATTATATTATCCTAGGAATGAAAGGTTGATATAACATTCAAAATGCAATCACTAGGAATGAAATGTTGATGTAACATTCAAAAGCAATCACTGTAATTCGTCACATTAATAGAATTAAAAAGATAAACTATATGATTCTCTCAAAAAATAGAGAAAAAGCATTTGACAAAATTCAACACTATCCATGATAAAAACTCTTAACTAATAAAGAGAATCTGAAAAAATATATCATTAACATCAACATAATGGTGAAGAACAAATGTTTTCCTGACAATATCAGATACAAGGAAGGGATATCCAGTCTAACTTCTTCTATTCAATGTTGCACTGAAGGATCTAGCTAGTGCAAGATGATAAAATAAATAAATAAATAAAAGGTACAGATTGGAAAGGAAGAAATAAAACCGCCTTTATAATTTTTTTTTGCAAAATTATACCTGTGTATTTTATAGCAAATCAAAGACTATAAGCAGCTTTTTCATCAATGATGAGATTTTTTCCAAAACAGTGATAGCACTTAGTAAAAGATCCAAATGAAGCAAAGTGAAATCTTCCTTCAATTTACCTAGTAGTTATATTCCTGAAAGGCACAGTGTTTATTAAAATCATGCAAAAAAGATGGTTTATATAGGACATAGTATTTGGTTTCAGCCTCAGATGATTTTAAACGGGTTTTAAGCCTACATAAGTGTTTGTTAGGATATTAGAAAGTTGGATGGGCCAGAGGACAATTATAAATGCACAGTTATATGTGCAGATCTGTCATATATATTGCCACCTCCATAGAGAATCACCGTCATAGAAACTGTAAAGGTAGTTTATTTGGTGGAACTATTTAACAAAATCTTTCCTTCTGTCCCAGATAATGTTTTATTCTAGGTTCCATAAAAATAAATCATGGAAAGCAAGTTCATCAGCGGTAGAAATGACATGTCCAAAGAATAAAGAAGCATTTATTCAACCAGTGCTTTGATAGAAATTGGAGATTGATAAAGGGAGTTGGAGAAAAACAGTACTTAATTTTACTTGAATAAAAGTGAGAAAGAATAGAATAAACTGTAGAAATGGTGAATTAATGTATCTGGAGTCCATATTCTATAAGAAGACTGGAAAAAAACAGGTGGGGCAAGAAGACCAGATCTGGTGGACAAATACTGTATTGTTTGACTCACACATAGTTAAACATATTCTCAAGACTTGGATTACTGGTTTCTTTTGAAAAATTAAAGTTCCTAACTCAATGAAATACATTTGCACATGGCAACAGCATGCTGAAATTGAGTAGCAACTGCTTCCTTTATGTGGAGTATGTACAGTACATCTGTATACTTCAGTCTTTACCCAGCTGCCCTGGCTCTTCTAATGCACAAAATTAAAAGATATAGCAGATTTAAACAATACTATCATTCAACTCAACTAAATTGACATTTTAGAACACTTTATCCAATAACTGCAGAATGCACCTTCCTTCAAGTGCACATTAATATAGACCATATATTGAGGCATAAAGAATCTCAATAAATTTCATACAATTGATATCATACGGAGTATTTCTATGACTATAATGGATATAAATTTAAATGCCAACCATGGGCTTCTAAATAAACCTGGTCAAAAAAAGAAAATGCAAACATATTTATTAATATTTTGAACTAACTGATAATTAAAACAGCAAATCAATATTTGTAAAATGCAGTTATATGATTGTTAGGGGAAAATTTATACTTTAAATGATTGTATTAGGAATAAAAATACATTAAAGTCAATGATCTATGCTTTCATATTAAAAATCACATGAAATATCAGAATACAGGATAAATAATAAAAGTAAATAATTATCTTGTCCTCAAAATTGGTTAATATAACAAACACTTCTGAAATTTCATTCAAAATTGTAATTTCATTGTATATTATGGAATCAATTCACTCCCATTCTTTTTTTTTTTAGCAACAAAAACTATTATTTTTATGTTGTTTTCTTCCCTTCTTGATTTTGCAATCCCTGAAATTCTCTTAAAACTATTTTACTCCCCATAATTATATTTTCCTTTCTTATTAAAACTTTAAAATATTTTTATTTTATTTTTAAAGAAGCTCTTACTATATGTAAACAATACCTCAATAAAGCTAATTAACAAAAAGAAAACACACATATACACAAACACAGATGGATACCATTACCATAGCTAAAGTTACAAAGATGACAACAGGTGCCAAAATTCTCATGTATTGGAAACATATATGCTATTTAAAAAAAATTTTAAATTAAAAATATATAATGCATATGACCCAAGAATTCCACTGATAGAACAACATGGACAAATATTAAAAAAACATTATGTGGACAAAAGAAGCAAGATACAATAGGGCACATAATATTTGTTACCTATTATATGAAATTTCAGAACAGACAAAACCAATCTATGTTGATGTTCATCAGAAGAGTGGTTACAAGGGGTGGTGGTAAGGTTTGATGACTAAAAAAGGACCCCAAAGAACTTTTGCAGGTGATGGAAATGTATATTTTTATCTGGGTGATGGTAACATGGGTGTTTACAGAAGTTAATGTTCACTAAGTTGTACACTTAAGATTAAAACTAAAAAATTTTAACATATATATCACTTAGTAAACATATTTTTAAATTATAACAGCTAAATATCATATAATAAACCACCTTTTATATAATTGTCATATATAATTAATAATCGTAAAAATTCAAAACTAGTTTACCAAGGAAAATTCTTCACCTCTTAATCTCTGTTTCCCCTGCTGTACATAGCTGCTATTTCTGGCTAGTCTTGCACAATTATTCATTTATTTATTAAGCAGTTTTATTGAGATATATTCACATACCATACAATCTGTCCAAAGGGTATAATCAATGGCTTTCAGTATCATCACAATGTTGTACATTCATCACCACAAAGTTTTAGAACCATTTCATTACTCCAAAAAGAAAAACTCTATACCCCTTAGCATGCCTTCCCCAGCCTTACATAACCACTAATCTAATTTCATCTTTATAAATTGATTTATATTTACATTTTATATAAATGGAATCATACAATGTTACACAATATTACATAAGAATTTTCTTGTCTGTTTTTTGTTTATTATTATTATTGAAATAATGAAATGCTCTAATAATGATTGAAGTGAGGAATACACAACTATGTGATTATACCAAATACCACTGATTGTACACTTTGGATGAATTGTATACTTTACTAATATGTACCAATAAAATTGATATGTTAAAAAAAAACTTACCAAGGAAGGAGTATTAAAATTGATTTCTTCAAAGCAGCCATCAAACATTAAACTGAATGTTGGATCTATAGAAATAAAACATTTTTATTACATTAAGATTGTCAAATCACTTTTTCCAGTTATACTTTTTCTATAGATATTCTGCATTTCATCATTATTGAAAATATAATTTTCATGAAAATTATGAAACCTTAAAAAATTGAATTTCTATCTTAAGCTAAAATAACATCTTTTAATTAAGCTACCTACTAACCTGTAATTAACAGTTTTTATCAATATTTTTAGAATATATTCACTTTCAAATGGGCCATTAATTTGTAACCCAAACACATTTTCATACAGAAATCCATGGCAGAGATATCCTACTGAATATTTATAAAGAAAAATATCTGAAAACAATATTATACTATTTTTAGTGAAAAAAATTACACTGTGTGAGTTTTTAAAATTCAACATTGACTGCTAATTTGGTGGAAGGGGCCAATTCTGTTTAGGCTGATGATGGTTTCTATTGGTTAATATATGCAATAATCTATATGGAAATGCTGTCAAGGACAAAGGAAAGGCTAAGAAAGAAGTTCAATATTAAGGAACTGCAGAAAGGTTGGGCTCCATAAAAAATTTTGACTAAAACTGCATATGGTGGCATGGTAATAAATGAGGCTTGTTAATCTAATTATAGGTATAAGGAAAAGGAAAGGAATGGATCTGGTATGTTCCTTACCAAAATCCCTTTACTGACTATTTCATCCATCCATAAGTTTTTCTATCTGCTATTCTCAGCTTCCTAAAGCTCTTAACACCTCACATAATGATCCACAGTAATAGTCATTTTTAAAATTCATTACTGTTAGCAAGGTGACATGTTAATTTTATAAGTACTCAAGGCTGCAAATCAAAGGCAAATTTAAATAATTCTTAGTTTAAAAAACGATTTAGGAGTCACTTCATTTTAGGAAAAAAAAATTTTGTTTACTGACTTCTAAAGGAACATTTCTAACTAAAGTTAAAAACTTTCCCAAAAATCTTGAAGAAAAGCAATTAATTTAATCAAAATTGTTGTAACCTACCACTTGTAGTAAGGATTACAGGTCTTTTCGTTGTTGCCATGAATGTTTTGATTGCATTTAAAAATCCAGCATCTTCATCAAAAATCACATCAACCTACAATTGATTTATAAGAATATCAATGTACTATGTAATAATATACTTCCTGGATATCAATTATGTATACATAGTAGACAGACTATGTGTCTGTTAGAGACAAAATTTATGCACAGTGTGAATTCAGCCCATGCTGAAAGCTTACACTGTCTTTACACTATGAAAGATTAAGTAAATTATAAAATATTAAAACCAAAGAAATGCAGTCACCTGTATCTGGATAGGTATGGATCAGAATAATTTCTACAATCACTGAAAAATAATTAGGAACCTCATCACCTCATGACTACTAGTTCTTTTTTTTTTTTTTTCAAAGATTTATTTTATTTATTTATTTCTCCCCACCCTCTCATAGTTTGCACTTGCTGTATGCTGTGTCTTTAGGAGGCACCGGGAACTGAACCCAGGACCTCCAATGTGGAAGGGAAGCACCTAATAGCTTGAGCCACCTCTGTTCCCTGCTTTGTTGTGTCTCTCATTATCTTTTTTCTTCTTGTGTCTCTTGTTGCGTCATCTTGTTGTGTCAGCTTACCATGCCTGCTCGTCACGCCAGCTTGCTATCTTCTTTAGGAGGCACCAGGAACTTTACCACGGACCTCCCATGTGGTAGGCAGGAGCTCAGTTGCCTGAGCCATATCCGCTTCCCACTAGTAGTTCTTAAAATAAGTTTTTATCATGAGATACCATTAATGTATACTCTATAAGCCTACCTCCTCAAAAAGAATGAGAGATGTTGCATTTTTCCTGTTGGATTCCTCTGCTCCAAATTCTTTGATGTTTGACTTAGCTGTGTTTGTAGGTTTAGTTTGAGTATATTGTTTCTGTTCAAAAGAATCCTTGATTTCTACATAAACAAAATATTAATATTTTAGATTAAATCAACTATTTATAGAACATTGGATATTTTGGCAGAATAAGCTCAAACAGAAATCACTTATCTAAACTGAAATAAAATACCAAAACTCCTATACATAGGACCTTCAATACAAACTCATGAAGTATGTTCAATTTTTATGTATTAATCATTAATATTAAAAAATATCACAGAAGACAGATCATCCTCCTTTGTCACCCCTTAAGAATAAGGGATGGAATTCTCTGAGGGAGGAATGAGGTAGGGAAAGGTAGAAAAAGAAAGATAACTTGGCAATGGAAGAGGACCAATGGAAAAATTACCATCAGAGAATACTTAACTGCAATGGAGAATCACCTGCCCAAGGCCTGATGCATCCACCCAAGGCCTAGTGCCTGAAGATAACAGATGACAAAAGGTCCACCCATGACCTGATCACCACATGCTCCACCAACCCAGCCCATGGACAGTTCCTACTCCAGGTGGCAGGAGTAAGGAGCTAGTAAAAAGTAGTTTTCAATCCCTCTTTTGCATAAAGTAGAAAGGAAGAAAAAGCCCTAAGCCTTTATAAGATGACTCTCTGAACCACATTAGGCATGACTCGTGCTTCACGTATGAGCATGCCCACACTCCACTCTTGAGTGTGTACTTTCACTTAACTTTAAATTCTCTTGCTACTAAAAAAAAAAAAAAAAAAAAATCAAATTTATTTTGTCAATGTAATATTTTACCTTTATTCTTTTCCTGAAGTGCTCCCATTTCTTCATTACTTTTTAATCTGGAAGACACTTTAAAATAACTTGCCAAAGTTTTAGAGGGGAATGCTCGCTTTGGTCCACTACTTTTTGGTGAAGGTGGAGGAAGTTTCCTTGGTGATGTAACAACTTTCTTAGGGGAGCTTAATTTTTCTGCCAAAAACAAATTACATTTAAAGATAAATATTCTAAAAATTAAACAACAATATATATGTTTAATATATTATTGTTTAATATGTTAAACAACAATATATGTTTCCAAGTTCAAGTGGTCTAAAATATGTTACCAAAGGAGGAGGTAAGGCGAACAGAAAAAATATTTGAAGAAAATAAAGCTGAAATTTTCCCAAATTTGATGAAAACTATAAACACATATATTCAAGAAACTCAACAAACCTCAAGCATAAACATGCAGAAATAATACCAAGGGAAATCATAATCAAATTACTTTAAAACCAGTGATAAAGGGAGTGGGTGGTAGCTCAGTGGTTGAGCACCTGCCTCCCATGTACTAGGCCCTGGGTTCAATCCCCAGTACCTCCTAAA
>JAQZBX010050350.1:0-17924 GCA_029593785.1 Cabassous unicinctus | reverse complement strand
CCTAGAATTCTGTTTAGTAGGTCTGGAAATTAAAATAATAGGGACAGAGGGGATATTACAGAATAAACCTTGTTTTGTATAGTCTGTCCTGTAATTCCCCAATTAAATTTTAACAGCTTTTGAAATGACAATAATAATCCAATGGCCAAATTTCAGTAAGTAAAGAAAAAGTCCTTGAAAGCTATGGAAAGATTTTTCTAAATTATGATTAAACAAATTAAACAATCATAATATATTATATAACTTAGCAGTCAACATGCTTTTAGGGTTATTCACAATTTTAGAATTTTATTAAAGAAAAAAGAAATTTTAGCCTTCTGTGGAGAAAGGAAGAAAAAAGAGCATTTTTTGCATAAATATAGTGGTTTCAATTTTATTTAGCTTGGTGTAATCTCCCTAGGTTTTTAGGTTATTTATAAAATAAATTAGCATTATATGTGTTAAATCTTTAAGATGATGAGCATTGTAAATTTTGGCTAATGAAATTATTACAAACCTCTTTTAAATAAATTGTTTTTGCCTAAATTGAAATTAATAGAGCTTTTTTTTCCTTCACAGAACAGAATGAAGGATATGAAACTTAAATGGATAGAGAAAGAGGGAAAAGGTTTACAGAAGTCAATTCAGTCAATGCTGACTAAAATTTGATAAGTTTGTTTAAGGGAATCTAGCTGTTTGGCAGTTTAATATAGTTATGAATTCCAAAACTTGATATTGGATTATGTTTGTAAACTGGTCTGTTAATCTGGGCATGATTAAGTTATGATTAGAGCGTTGACTGGGCCATGTCAGTAGGGCATTGAACCTCACCCCTTGGTGGGTGGGGCCTCAAAGATAAAAAGACATGGCAAAGGAGAGAGTTGGAGTAGTTCTGATGTTGAAGTTCCAATGTTGGAGTCTTGAGCTGGAGGCCCCGGAAATAAGAGAGCTTGGTCGTGAGGAAGGAGAGAAGGCCCTAGGAAAAGAGATGAGCCGTTCACCTGAGAGTCTACAGCTGGCCTTGTGGAGAGAGGCAAAGCCTAGAGAGCTTCATAGTCTACAGCTGACCTTGTGGAGGAAACAGAGGAGCTGAGCCCAGAGAGAAACGGAGCCCCAGGAAGAGAGGAACCCAAGAAGCCTGAACCCTGGCAAACATCGGCAGCAGTCTTGCTCCAACACATGGCAATGGACTTTGGTGAGGGAAGAAACTTACATTTTATGTCCTGTTAACTGTGGACTTCTACCCCAAATAAATACCCTTTTATAAGTGTCAACAGATTTCTGGTAATTTGCATCAGCACCCCTTTGGCTGACTAATACAGAATCTGGTACTGAGGAGTGGGGAAGAGCTTTTGCAATTACCAAAATGTTGAAACGGTTTTATAAGTGGGTAAGGGGTATTTTTTGAAGGAATTGTGAAATGCTTGATGGAAAAGGCCTAGATCACTTTGAAGAGACTGTTGATAGCAATATGGATGCTAAAGAGACTTTTTATGATGCCTTAGAAGTAAATGATGAAACTATTATTGGAAACTGGAGGAAAGGTGATTCGTGTTTTAAAGTTGCAGAGAACATAGCAAGATTAACTCCTGGTGTTATATGGAAGTCAGAATTTGAAAATGGCGAACCTGACAATTTAGCTGAAGAACTTTCCAAGGTAAACTCAGAGAATGCAGCTTGGCTTCTCCTTGCAACTTATAGTAAAATGCTAGTCAAGGGAAATACACTGAGGACTGAACTTCTGGGCACAAAGAAGACAGAAACTGATTCCAGAAATTCCAAGTCTCTAGAAATCAAGTTCCCAGATGAAAGTGTCCCATTTGAAGACTTAGCTAAACCTGGAACTTATAAATCAGGATTGAAGATGCAGTTATCTCAGAAAGACTTGTGGAAAATCTTGCTGTCTGATGGCTTGGACCCCTGATTCATGTGTACAGAGAGAGTGAGTTTGCCCCAGCGTTGAAGAGGGTGGATGTTCCCACCCAATGTTCAGGAAGAGTTTTGCTGCCCCAGGGTGCAGGGAGGGAGGTTAAGGTCAGCACCCCATAGGTCTGGGAGGGGTGGATCTGTCTCCCACGGATTAGGGAAGGCCAGGTGGTCAACTCGTTGCTCTGAGAGGGTTGAGCCTGTCTGCCAAAGGTTAGGGAAGGCCAGGTGGTCAACTCGTTGCTCTGAGAGGGTTGAGCCTGTATGCCAGAGGTTAGGGGGAATGTTGTCTTCACCTCACTGTACTAGGGGGGCTAAGACTCTAACCCAAAGATTGGGTAAGGTGTGGCAATCACCCTAATACTCTTAGAGGGTGAGGTCTGGAGCTTGGACAACCCCCAGATGCTTGATGAGGGTGGAACCAAGAAAATGGCCATTGGGCAAGCCTGTGGAAAGGGTGGGTCCCCATGAGGCCCCAAGGAGAAGAAACCATCATCTTAAGAATGACTCTTAGACATTGAAATTGAATGGAGGATGCCCTGCAGGTTTACTGAACTATAGAGGACCCATGACTCATGTTTAACCTCCCAATTTCTCCTCATGGTAATGAAAATGTTTATCCTTTGTCTTTCCATGTGTATTGGAAGCAGTTAAGTGGTTTTGTAAGTTTCAGAGGTCTACAGCAGACAGGACTTTGCCTCAAGACAAACTGTATTTCCTTAAACTGATTATGATATGATTTTGTACTTGCATTGTTACTGATTTAAGGTTTTTTGAATATTGTAATGTATTTTTGGAATTCAGAGGGTGGAGTGTAGCAGTTTGACAGTTTGATATAGTTATGAATTCCAGAAATAGATATTGGATTATGCTTGTAAACTGGTCTGTTATTCTGGGCATGATTAAGTTGTGATTAGGGTGTTGACCGGGCCATGTCAGTAGGGCGTTGAGCCCCACCCCTTGGTGGGTTGGGAATCAAAGATAAAAGGCACAGCAAAGGACAGAGTTGGAGTAGTTTTGTTGTTGGAGTTCTCATCCTGAGTGTTAATGCTGGAGCCCAGGGGAGTAAGCACACAGAGGACATTGGTCGTAAGGAAGGAGAGAAAGCTCCAGGAAAAGAGACGAGCCGTTCACCTGATGGTTCACAGCTGGCCTTGTGGAGAGAGGCAAAGCCTAGAAAGCCTAATAATCTACAGCTGAACATGTGGAAGAACCAGAGGCGCTGAGCCCAGAGAGAAATGGAGCCGCAGGAAGAGAGGAACCCAAGAGGCCCGAACCTGGCAAATGTCAGCAGCTGTCTTGTTCCAACACATGGCAAAAGACTTTGGTGAAGGAAGAAACTTACACTTTATGGCCTGGTAACTGTAAGCTTCTACCCCAAATAAATACCCTTTATAAAGACCAACAGATTTCTGGTGTTTTGCATCAGCACCCCTTTGACTGACTAATACAGGGAATGTGCTTTGTCCTAAGATAAGATTACTGGTTTTCATAAAATCAGGGTGGGAAAATGTAAGACAAGGCTTGAATGAATATAGAAAGTTGTAGAAGGCAGCATTAAGTAAGGGAATGTGTTTTGTAAAGGTGAAATTTGTCTTGAGATGAAGTAATTATAGTCTATGTGGTTATGGTTGGTTATAGGAAGTATGCAAAAGCATTTTCTAAACTGAAATATTTAAATGGCTAATTCAGGAAGTCATTATTAAATAGAAACCTGAATTGATGTTGATAACAAAAAGTAACTTCATAACAGGGAAACCTGTCAGAGGCCACCTCAATCTGCATATTATAGTGGTGGTAGGGGGAAGATAATCTTGATTCCACTGGGAATCTTAGGTTTTCATAAAATAATGGAGAAAGTAGTTTTTCCTATACTGCTAAAGTAAAATAACTATTAATTAATGTAACCATGGTAAAAGTATAGAAGTAAAAAGTAAAGTACTAAAAATAGTTAAATCCATTTAATATGTTATAAACTGCATCGGAAGTATTTAGAAAGTGTATAAAAATTAAGAGATAGACTTCAGTATTGTCAAACTTTCTTATGCAATCAAACCAGGTTTCCAGTGCATGGTGTCTCTCCATTTGAGTTATTGTCTAGGTTGGTCACTACGACCCCAAAATAATAAAAGGATCTACTACCTCTCTGGACATGCTTCTGAAGTGGATGGAAATTATGTTGCTGTTTTGGACTCGTGCGTCAGCCGACAATGGCTCAATATGGCCGAATTTACAATGGACATTGTCTCCAAACTGGCTCTGTTTCATAGTGCCAAAGGGCACTATACACCAGGCCAATAAAACACTGGAGCTTCCCTCCAAGGGCCAGTGGTGCTGCAGCATGCTGGCTGTATGAAGTTCACACCAAGTGGAGCAATAATTACCAGAGTAATGTGAGTAGAACCTTAATAGACTCAATTGGCATTATGGCCTGATCCCATGGAGAGACAACATATATGGTATTGCAAACCTGGAGCTTAGATCTATTAACTGCAGCTCAAAGAGGAGGTTGTCCATTGATTAGTATATTGATTAGTATTTAAGCACTGTACTTATATATCTGATAAATATAATAGTATCTCTTCCATTCTAGATCATATGCAGAAGAATATTGAACATGTTAAAAGTCTTTGTAAACTTAATTCATTTTCTAAGTAATTAATGAACATGCCTATGAGATAAAAAATGGCTCTCTTAAGTATTGTCTTTATTTTGCTTGCCATAAGCTTTATCTTGTTGTTGCTTACATTGTCTTTGTGACTTTATGACTAGGGCAGTGCCTTTCCTCATTTCTCTCATAGATACCCTAGGCATAACCACCACTGTGTGAACTGGGGGTGGCAGTTTCCTAGACAGCATTTGAAACTTACAAGATCAAACCCATCAGCTTCAGGAGGATGTAGCCTCTGGAAGCACTTGGTCTTTCTCATTCCCATGGTCCAGTATGTCATTTCTGGCCCCTTCTTGGGACCACTTACCATCATTTTCCTTATCCTTTTAGGACCATGTATCTTCAAAATTCAAACTTAAGTTTATTTCCTCCAGAATCAATGCCTTCCAGAACAAAGTATTAGCCATGTGGGAACTTCATCCAATTCTAACCATAGTACTGGACCTGCCTTCCCTCAACCTCAATAGAATAGCCAGAGAGTTTCACACCTCATCAGACAGGGTCTACTGCCCCTAACCAGTGGAAAACAGCTACAGAAAAATGACCATCACCCTTCAGCTCCCCCTTAAGAATAAGGGTGTCAACTCTCTGAGGGGAAGAGTTGAGACAGGTTAGTATAGGAAAGAGGGAAGGCAGTTAGTCAGAATAAAGCCTGCCAAAGACCCTGCTCATGAGGTCCAGTTTGAAAGTTCCAGACTCAAAAGAAGTCCTAGATAACTCCAAACAGAATCCCACCCGCCATTGGTTCCCTGAAAGCTGACAGGTGAAGGTAGAAGGGCAATCAACCAGGAAAGCAAATAGCCAGGGTCCTATGTGTCTATGTGGACTCTCCTTATGCCTAAACTAGTTTTTGAGGTCATTGTAGAAAACTCAGTGAATTTAGATGGGGAAAATGTATGATATTAGAGGCCTCCCCATAGGAAGATTGAGATTCAGCTGCCGTCTTTCAATGAGACTCATAATTATATTTTTTCCCTTGTAATAGAACAGGTTCATAAGCTCAGGCCTTTATTAGGATATGCTGTATTTAATGGTTTAGGATGGTTAATGGCTGAGACTGTCACCCTAGATTGCATTGCCCCTGTCTGCATGGAACGATAAGAGGGAATCTGTGATGTGGGGTGGTTACTCCCTGAGTTGTGCCATTTTACTATCAAGGCTAGATAAAGAGTAAAGCGCATGCCCTGGTGGTTCTACCCATTGGCCGTTTTTGTGCCAGGTAGAAACGCAATTGTTACTGAAAAACACATAATGGCTTTAGCTGTTGTCTTTTATACTGTTGCTGTCGAATGTGGATGCAATGCCTGTCCTATGGTCAATGTAGGCTGCTGCATGGGAATGGATTGTGGGGACCCAGGGCCACCCCAAGTCCTCAGCATGTAGCTGCCTACATGAGCTAGATATAAGTTAAAGATGAACAATCCTCCCCGGAGGGGCAAGAATGTAGAGATGGTATTATAAACTACAATCTTCCCAAAGCAGTAAATGTCCTTGGTAAACATTCTTCCTATGAGCATATTGAAAGCATTACCAGACTCCACATGTATGCTTCACGTAACCCTAGCAGAAACTCTGTTCTCATACCCTGTGGCATATTCTTGTTTTTAAGCCCTTTATATCATTCCTCATATTCTCGTCTCTTTGTGCAGCAATATCTTCATTCTCCAAACTGCTGCCATCGGAGAGCCTCTTCTGTCCATAAGTCCCAATAATGCTTATGCCTAAGTATCAGGCGCATTTTTTGGTATTGTAGCCACACCAGCGTGCCCTTCAGGAGTTTTGTTGTAACAATTTCACATCCTCAACACCTAAGCATCTCCCATATTTACCACACACAAACCTCTCCAACATGAATGCAGAAACCATCATTAAAAGTCTCAGTCTGGCAACCAAAGAGTATTTCAGACACAGTCAAGGAAACTACTGGAGAAACCCAAGGTATAAGTCTAAGAAATATCCCATGCTCATGCAGTATGTTTTCCTATTGTTATTCTTGAAAGGCAGTCCATTCCTCTGGTTCTGAGAGTTCCTATATTCTCTACCCTAACCACGGTTTACTAAGGTAAAGCATTTAGGAAGTAAAGAGAATTCATTAGTAAATGATAAATCTTCTAGGCATAGTCCAGAAAAACATACCCAGAATTATTCTAACACTTCTTTGGCCAGTGCAGCAAGTGTTTCTAATGATAGTTCTGTGTTATTTTTGGCAAAAGGCATTGTATGATAAACTTCAGGAATATAAGAGATTGTTGTGTTTATTTTACGTGATACTAGAATGCACTCTATATAACTAGTAATTACTTTTTTCCTCCTCTCTGTGATCACAATAGTAAGGATGAAATTAAGGAATTATCTTATAAAACAGAAATGTTTGAGGAAGAGAATTTGGATAGAAGACTAAAAACTTGTCACCTGATGTACCAATCACAATATTTTGACTCAGTCAAACCCAGTTCATCTTTAGCTCCAAAGATTAAATTAGTACATAGTAGAGATGAATAGTTAAAAATATGAATTTACTTTTCTTTTAAGCCAGGGCTTCTTAACCAGGGGTCCATGAGCTTGAATTGAAATTCAAGAAAACATTCTTGTGGGGACATGTTGGTGTGCGTATGATATATTTATTAAATAACACACAGTATAGTGTGGACTTAGTAAGGGGTCCGTGGTTTTCACCTGATTGGCAAAGGGGTCTGTAGAACAAAAAAGGTTAAGAACCCCTGCTCTAAGCTATATAAGATTCTGTTACCTTGTTAACCTTTTTGTCACCAGAATTTCTCCCCCTGCCCCCATATTTCTATCTCTGTAATGCAGCCTTATTCTTGCAGTTGGCCAAGCATGTTTGGGGATGTCTCTCTCATATAGATCACGAAACCCTTGCTGTCTGGTGGACCAAAAAGGCACATAAGTAGGGTATCAGCCCCAAATTCTGGCATCTTAGACTGTGGAGATCTTCAGTTAAAGCATGTGGTGGATCATGAAGTTCTAACCCATTCAAAAATACTGTTCTGGGACTAGAAACAATCTTCTGCAACCATCAATGACCAGGATACTTGAACACAGTTCAAATGAAAATAAGGAAACAGCTCTTCTGACTTTTTTAGTTTCTTGGAAAAAAATAGGACTAAAAAAGATATCGTATGCATTTTTGAAATGTTTATTGAATGCTGGTGTATACAGTGTGTAGCATAGTGCCTAGCACTCATAGTTATAGATATTGGTGAAGGAAGATATGAAAGTGGGGAAAGAAGAAATGTGTTATTCAAGATGGTAATAGGTATTTAATTTTTTTTCAAAGTTTAGGAAAATGATTTCTTTATGGTCGATATTTAACATGGCTTTTACTATGTTAATGCATCTTGTGACTCTCAAAAGAGCTTTATATCATGTAACAGTCCCCAAATCTATTTGATAGTTAACTCATTTTTGTGTAAACATCTCTTAAAGCCGAAGCTGGCTGAACATGGTTTGGGAATGCTCTCATTCACTATGCTATTTCCATTTGGTATTGGGAACCATAATATTTAATAGATAAAATTCACTCTGCCGTTTCTTCAACATGCTTGGGTGATATCAAAATGAATGAAACATAGCTCCTGTCCATAAGAAGCTTAGCCTCTGGGTATGGATGTGAGAAGTCAAACATTTACAATACATCTTAGGAAATGATACAGTAGCAATATACACAGAACACAGATTTACAAAATACGTGTGAGGTTATCATTAATCTAGACCAGGGGTCAGATGGATCTACAGCCTGCAGTCCAAGCCATCTCATTGCCTGATTTTAAAAAGAAAATTTTATTGGAACACAACCATGCTTATTCATTTACATAATCTATAGCTGCTTTTATGCTACAACAGTAGAGTTGTGTAGTTGTGACAGAAATATTTACTATCTGACCCTTTTCAGATAAAGTAAGATGTAAAACTAATTCACTATTAGCCACAGGATCTCTAACTGGAAGGAATAAATGGAGCCTTATGGAAAGTTTTAGTAGTTAATATAGAAAATTATTGTTTCCTCAGAGAATTTGTGCATTCTATAAAATATGACCAAATACCGAGACATTGTAATGTGATAGGATGAGTCTTTGTTCAGAAGTCAGTGACCTAACCTTGTTTTCGTCATGCAACAAAGAGCCATTAAATGACAGAATATTTAAACTTTCTGCTATCCCTAAATTTGTTATTTTTAACAAATATATTTATTTAACATCTCTTGGTTAAACCTTCTATTTATGGTTTATAGTCACTTGAAAATTAAATTTTCATTTTACTGAGGACAGATTATTAGCAGTTGTGCTCTGTATATGGAGCAGAATTTGAAAAATAAGAGCACAAACTAGTCTAAAATTGAAAATGATGACCCCTTCCACATGTCTATTTTTTTCTATAAAAATAAGTAGATTAAAAAAGCATTCTTTGATAAATGGCCAAAGAGACTTCTTTGGAAAACTTTTCTGTGAGGAACTAGAAACTTCAGCTATTTCACAAAAAGTAAGAACCATTTAATATTTTATTTTCAAAGAGCAATGAATTGGGTTTTTTTTTCCCTTATCTGAAACTACCAGATTCACAATTTTTAATAAGCAGAAATATCAATAGAGTGAAACAACTGGTTTTATTTATTGAATTTGCTGTCCATTGCACTTAGTTGTACATTTGTTTAACCAATTATTTTTGCATCATAACAACAAATATGTGTTCTTTTCTCTTTTGGTTGTTATGCTGTCGATTTTCATTTAATTCCTCTAGATTCAAAGAATCATTGTAAATGCATGAATAATGCAGCTGTATCTATGAATGCACTCAATTTCTTTAATTAAATTTATTTGCCTGAAGCAGATGATATGTTTTAAAATATCCAGAGTAATAGTATTCCATATTAGGGTATCTGGTGTTTTAATTTTTCTTTCTTCATTAAACAACTCATGAAGAAACCAGAGGATTTCTTTGTATAATAAGCTCCAAGTAATTTCAAGTCATTAGCTAAATCAAAAAATTTTAAACTTGCCCATCATGTCTTTCTAAAGAATTTATTTCAACAAACTACTTCGACAAGCACTTTGCGCTGCCACCAAAAAAATAAATAAATAAATAAATAAAATAAATAAATAAATAAAAAGTTTAAACTAAAAATGTAAATATAGCATTATTATAACATTGTTATTATTTTCACCTTGATATTATTACAAAATTAAAGAATATCTATAACTTCCAACTATAGCAAATATGTTAATATGGACCAATAATATTTTATTTCAATTTCATTCTAGTGTCTTCCTTATGTAATCTTAGAGTCTTAACTACATCTCCATTAAAAGTAGCAGGCAAGGTTGTATACTTGGAAGACACAGGAATAAAAATCCATTCTAGCTTTTTCCTTATGTTTTACCATGAGTCCCTGGGAAGACAGAATAAATAAATTTGAAATAGACAACATCATATATTTTTAAATCTGCAGGCCTTTCAGTTTTGAGGAACAATTTTACAATTTATTACTTGAGGTTGTCTATTGATCTGGTTAAATCAAATTTTGCAATCAGATAAATTTTATAGTCATTTTCTTACAAATTTATTTTTAATTATTCAAAATTTTCCTTAATATTTCATAGCATTTTTCTCCATGTGTATATTATATTATGTTGTTATATTAAATATGTTTCATTTTGTTATAATTTTTTATATTATATTACTTTTTACCTAATGATAAATTTGAAATGTTTGGGCATAGCTTAAATTTTGTCTTATATCTTTCTCTTATCTCAAGGTTCACATTTTAAAAAACATTATAAATATACTGTTTTGTGATTTTCTCTTAAGCAGACTGTGAGTACCAATCATTTTTCTCACTGTTGCATGAAAAAAAATTTTTAAATGAAAAAATCCAGAAGTTCAATACATCCAAAATAGGATAATAAAGATAGAAAATCATTCTTGGGTATATTTCAGTACAAAGGTGTAGATATAAGATATGAGAAACATATAAGAAACTCCTAATAGCAACCCAAGGAATAAAGACATCAAATCCAGGAGAATAAAAGTGAGAATGAATTTTAAATTTTCACCAGAAGCATCACAAACCAAAATACAATAGAGTAAATCTTTGAAGGAGGGAAAAACCCCATTAATCTAACATAATCTATCCAGTAAAACTATTCTTAAAGAATGAAAATAAAACTAAGAAAACTTCAGATAAACAGAAGCTGAAAGAACATTCTATTGTGAGATGTATAAAATAAATACTCATAAAATAAATGAAAACTATAGCACATAAGGTGAAAAGTTATAAAATAAAACATCAAATTATATGATTAATATATAATAAAATGTGTGGAGTTAAAGATGTTATAACCCCTAGAGACTCCACTAAACACACACAAACACACACACTCTCACAGTTGATTAGATGTAAAGTCAATAGAAAAAATTAAATTGGCTTTTAAAACACATCTGATTATAGTAATATAAGTAAGGAGTATCAAACAATAAAGAACAGAAGATAAACATAAAAAGCAAACAATATAACAAACCCAACTATACCAATAATTACAGTAAATATCAATGGATTAAACAACCCAATTAAAAGGCAGAGATTATCAGAATGAATTAAAAAGAACCAAGATCCAGCCACAGTTAACAGATAATAGATTAACTGAAAGTAAACAGATGAAAATACATATGCAAGGCAAATACTTATGAGAAAGCTGAAGTGTCTAAAACAAAATCAAAGAAAAAGATTTCAAATCTAGGAGTATTAACAGAATAATGATAGATATTTCATAATGACCAATGGGTCAAGTCACAAAAAGTTCTAACAGTTCTACCTATTAACAAAGTTTTAGAGAATTTAAAACAAAATATAAATAAACCTAATGGAAGAAATAAATCCACAGTCATTGTTGGAAATAGCAATACTTGTTTCTTTCTAATTATTAGAATAAAATGGACAAAACTGGTTAATTACAAAAGAAAAACACGACACTATCAACTAGAATTTTCTAAAAGATATTTATAGAAAACTATGCCATAAAACAAGTCTCAGCAAATTTTAAAAGATTGAAATTATATGGAGTATATTCTCCAGTCACAATGGAATAAAAATAGTAATTAATAACAATAAGATATCTAAGGAAACCCCAAATGAGAAAAAAAATAATGCATAAATTCTAAATTCATGGATCAAAGAAAAAATCACAAAGGAATTTTAAAAATATTTTGAATTGAATGATAAAATAAACCATATAAAATTTGGCAGATGCGTCTCCATAGGTGTCTAGAAGAAGATTTATAACATTGAATGCTTATAGAGTAAGTTTAGATAGCTAGATGATAGACTAGATAGATAGATAGATAGATAGATAGATAGATAGATAGATAGTAAGATAGATAAACAGGCAGGCCATTAGATGGGAAAAGGGGCAAATAGCCATCTATGCTTTTCCAAGAACTTTTAGGAATATAGTAGAAAATACAAATCCTTGCCCTCAGGAAGATTATTGGGGAATATAGGCAAAAAATGTCAAAATAAAAATTTGTATGATTATAAATTAGAAAGTGAGATATATTATGATGAAAAAATAAACAGAAGATGAGAACAATAGAATCTGGAGAGCAGTGTTTTGTTTTGTTTTGTTTTGTAAGCTTTAAATACAGTAACAGTAAGGTCTACAGGAGAAGCCCTGCAGTTAATGAAGAATAGGGTATACAGAAATATGGGAAAGATCCTTCCAGGAGGGGCAAAGGCAAAGGCCCTAAGGCCTAGGAATGGCTTCAAGTGTTGAATGAGCAGTAAAAGTATAGTTGCCAAAGCAGAGGAAACAAAAAGAAGAGTAATTTAAAGTGCAGTCAAACAGGTAAAGGAGACTACAACCTGTAGGATTTTGTGAGCCATTCTGAATGTCTACTCTGAGTGAAGTGAAGTGATATAACCTAAATTCATCAGAATGATTTGTGCTGAGAATAAACTGTACAGGGCCAATTATGGAAACAGGAAGAAGGAAGAAGGCCATTTAGTGATCCCAGTGAGAGATGTTGAGGCACTGGTCTAGAATAATAGTGATGGAAGTGGGCAGAAGTGATTGGATTCTGGACATATTGCGGAAGGTACAGAAAATATTTTTTGTAGAGTGAATTAAAATATAGTGAAAAACAAGGACACTGATTTACAGAGAATGACTATCCATAATTCTCTTGTTTTTCTATAAAATGGAATAGTCATGTGGGCAGTGGCTGAGAGGTAAATGCCATCAAGAAATATATTTTCTTAAAGATTGGACTAAAAGACAACATGTTTATATGCTCATAAAAAATGATACAATATATGGTAAAAAGTGAAATGCAGGAAAGAAAGAGGATTGGGAAAGTCTTTGAGGAGG
Source organism: Cabassous unicinctus (assembly GCA_029593785.1). NCBI lineage: Eukaryota > Metazoa > Chordata > Mammalia > Cingulata > Chlamyphoridae > Cabassous > Cabassous unicinctus. The sequence goes on along the minus strand of JAQZBX010050350.1, from coordinate 4,967 downwards.
TGAGACCATGGGGATCTAGAACACACACAGGGGAGGTGTCCTTAGAGAAGCATGGAGAATCCCCCACAGTGACAGGAGGGGAGGCAGCAGGTATGGGAACACAAGTAGACTGGTGGGGAGCTATGAAAGTTCTGTTCTGGTGTCTTCTCCATTTTTCAGGCAAAATGAAAATTAAAATCATACTCTCAGAATGAGGATGAATGAAGAGCTATTGAACATTTGAAAAGTGAGACATGGAAACGTCATCTACATGGGAGGAAAGGCTAAAGACATATAGTATGATGACTGGGCAGCATTAAGGGCCACATGAGAACAACAGTAATGAATTTAAAGTAGTGTGTACAGAAACAGAATGGAAGGAAAGTGCAAGGGGATCTCTGAGTAACCTCCAAAGAACTCCACAAGAGGAAATGTCAACTTTGAATATCTGGTAAGCCTGGAAGGCACTAAGGTCAAAAGGACTTTCACAAGTCCTTTTAATGAATAGTATTTCATCCTTAAGAGTTCTTTAAACACCAGCAAAAGATTGCTTTCAAAATACTTTTAAGGCACTGATATAGATGCAAACATATTTTCAACACACTGAAATTAATGAAAAGCATATTGAATAAGGTAAGTATATAAAATAAATAAGATTACCTTTATAACTGTTTATGCATAGTAATCTCTAAAATTAAAGCTACATTTCTATCTATCAGATCTAGCAACAACTTTTGGGAAACCATATGATGATGGTTTTGAGACAACTGCTTAGATCAAATTGTTATCCACACCAAAGACGCTTACTTATTTTCAAGTTTTCCTTCTCTTGGTACATTCAGTTTATGTTTTCCAAAGTCAACCTGTTTTGAGTATTACAAACAATATCTATCTTTTTAAACTAGGTTTACAACTTTTTAACTTTTAGGCAAAAAGCTTTAGTAGATGATTCTATTCCAGAAAACCTTTGAGAATATTACTCATATTAATGACAGTTTTCACAGTTACAAAACTGAAGGTTATTGCTGATGGCAGGTCTTATAGAGACCTCTCATTGGGGTCCCTATAAAGAAATACACAAGAAAACCTCAAAATTTGTCTTCTAATTATAAACTGAAAAATTCACAAAGGAGGCTTTTCTATATGCACATGTAGGGCATTTCTATTGAGAGGTCACTATATAGAATATATGGAGATATAGAGTCATGTCTTGATAATTATGCAAATGAAATTATAAAACTTTAGTTAACATAAAGAACTGTATCCATTCTTCCCTAATTCTTTCTATTCCTAAGCTTGATGCTGGAGGGGCCAGAAACAGCAGCTAGTAAGTAGGGAGGTGATTGCAGGCTAAAAAAGAAAATATATTCCCCTATTGCCACCCATCCCTAACTTCAGGTTTCCAAATAAAAACAGGTCTTACCTAGTAAGAAAAGACCAGCTTTAATTTTGGAAGAAGTTAGGAATTATACTATAACATTAGCATTGAGTATTTAAAATTACTGAATGGAAACCATTACAGTGATTACCAGGATCTGCAAACATGTTGGGAACTTCCCAGAGTAGGTTTGAAAGTACAATGGATGAAAACATAAAGGTATAAAAAATATAGGGTATAAAAATTGCACCACAGATTTCAAATATTCAATTATTACAAAAAGATTGTAGTAGGAAGAATGCTAAAAATCTTCCCTCCACCATCACCAAGATCCCCTTCCCCTGATTACTCAATTAAACATTAATCTAGGTACTACTGTGAGAGGATTTTGTAGATGTAACTAAAGTCCCAAGTCAACTGACCTTAGAATGAAGAATAAGCCTTACTGTGATGGTTAGGCTAATGTGTCAACTCAGCCAGATAATTGTGCCCACTTGTTTGGTCAAGCAAGCACTAGGCTAACTGTAATACAAGGGCATTCATGGACCTTTAGCTATCAGTGAGTTTACTGCTAGATGGCCGATTATATCTACAATCAACCACGAAGATTGCCATCAGCAGTGAGTGTCGTTTTATCCAATCGGTTGAATGTCTTAAAAGGGGAAGTGATTTCAGCATTGAGAGAGAATTTCCCAGCTTGTCTTTGGACAGCCAATGTCTCCCAGGAACTCATAAAGGACCTTTATTGGACTTTCACTGGACCCTGTAGTTTGCAACCTGCCTGCGAAATCTGGATTTGTGCATCCCCACAGTCACGTGAGGGAATTTTATAAACACTTATACTATTTACAGATAACTCCTGTTGATTCTGTTTCCCTAGGGAGCCCTGAATAATACACTTACCCAATCAGGTGAATCTATTAAAAGAAGAGTTTTAATGGTTGGTAGCAGAAAAGAAAGTCAGAGAGATTCAAAATGTGAGAAGGACTCAATGCCTCATTACTGGTTTGAAGATGGAGAAGGCCATGTCAGAATGCTTACAAGTGACTTCTAGGAACAGATAGCAGCCCTGAGCTGACAACTTGCAAGGAAATGGGCATCACAGACCTAGAGCCACAAGGAAGATGGGTGTTGTGTTAAGCCACTAAGTTTGTGATAAGTTTGTAAATTTAGTACAAGTGGTAACTTTGGTACACAGCAATAGAAAACAAATACAGAGATATTTACCTTTACTTTTGTCCCAGAGTAAGAATATTATTTGAAAACTATGAATGCTTTTTTTTTTTCTTATTTTAGTAGAAGAGCAGCAGACTTGGTTTAAATTTCTGCTGCACTACTAACTAATATAACCTGATCTTGAAACTCTCTGTCTTGGTTTCTATTTGATAAAATCTGTATAATAATGTACAGTTGGCAGCATTATGGTAATGATAGATAAAAGGTAAAAATGCAGCATTCTAAAAATAGAAAACAAGCAATAAATGCTTAATAGTATTATCTCCTGGTACAAAACTTTTCCAACTCCCCTAAATGTCTCTCAAATACACTGTTTCAAGTAGAAGCTCTGGAATTCCACATTTGTTTCAAGGATCTCACATCTTATGTAATAACACTGAAGGGTACTGTATTAGTCAGACAAAGGGGTGCTGATGCAAAGTACCAGAAATTCTAAGTTACAGTCAGGGAGAGACTGTTCTTATCCATCCCCTGCCACCAATTCATTGCTTAATTGGAATGATTTTTATGAAATTGCTACTGATTAAATTTAAAGTAGGAATTTTGTCCTGAACATATCTGCTGGAGTAGTAATAGATTGTGTGCTCAACATCTCCAATTAGCACTTGTGTCTCTTATTGTGTGATTACTTATTTCCTGAGGTGAGCCAATACTCAGAATTTCAGAAGAACCCATTCTTGCCCTTGTTGAATAATCGTTCCTTAAAGAGCTGCCATTACTCTCCAAACGAAGTGATTATTTCTCCTAGTGCATGTTAAGAACTACGAAGGAACTGATATTTTATCCTACTTGGAAGACAAGTTATCCTGTGATAGGGCCATGGATGTTGACAAAAGATTTAAGACTCCTGAGGTAGAGACAAGGACAGTTGATTACTCACAGCATTAGCAGATTATCAGCATTTGGTTGCTTTCTTGAGCCCCAATACCCATAGGACAATGTAAAGAGGTCTAGATGGCACATGCATACAGTGGCTTACAACACAGGAGAGGAGCTCCAAGGTTAAGGCTCCTGAAGCTTTTGTTTTGTCTGTGCTTTGCTCTGGAGGAACACACTATCACTTTCTTCCAAGGCTAATTGCCCTACAGACATCCTTGAGAAGATAGTCCAGAACAATGGCAGGCAGTGCCTCTGCTCCCAAGAGATGCAGAAATATGAGGGACTTATGGAGAGCTATCTCCTACCAGTACATTGAGGTCAAAGCCAGGAGAAGTAAGTATACACAGAGTATACATATACGTAAAAGCCCATTTTAACCTTTTTTGCACATCAAATAACTGTGCTAAAGAGTTTGTATCTTTGGGAAAGATAATTATATGTATATTCAATCATTACATCAATCTAATCAAATGTCATATTCTTTTTTGAGCAACACCTCAGGTTATTAAAACTTAGAGTAGTGTTTAATAAAGTTTCAAGGTATTGGTCTCTGGAGGCTACTCAATGGTTAAAAAAATAAGTCAGATATTACAGATGTTTGGTTCTTAAGTTTGCTTGTTTGTTAAATCCAAATAATATATGCAAATTATTGGCTTCATTCTTGAGCATTTATTTGACAATTTGTGGATGTATTCTTAAATCATAGAAATTGGTACCAATAAATTGATTCATATTGCATATCCTCTGCTCACAGTCTATTAGAGGAGACAGGTGCCATAATTTCTGATGGCCTTGTAGATGGGTAGTCAATGAGGTATAAAAGCATAAAGGAACAGATAGGACAGAGAAAAGGTCAGAGAAAGGACTGTTGAGGAAATGATAGCTAATTTATATCTAAGAAATGAATAAATGCAATAACCAGGTAAATATGCAAAGTGAAGGATCAAAGCAGATAGAGGAATCAACCCTTAACAAAGGCATAGGGGTATGAAAGAGTAAATATGTAGTGAGATCCTCCAGTGGTTTTCTTTTGCTAGAGCATGAAGAGAGGGCTGGGGATATTGATTTGGCCTGCATTATAGAAAGTTTTGCCTGCTCTGCTTAATCCTAATGCTTTATACCCTAAAAGTGGTGGAGAGCTCTTGATAGTTAACCTAATGAACAACCAGGGCTACAGAGTATGTATGTTCAGACTGAACTATACAAAAACACTGTATTTGTGGAAGCATAATTAATATAATAGATATATACTAGCATTGGCAGGGGAAAGGATTCTGTGCCTCACTGCTGAGTCCTGTAGCAGAAAGGGAGAGCCCTCTCCACAAAACACACACTAGCACACATAGCCATGCACACTCTCAGAAGATGTTGACACACATTCATTGCTGCACATATAAACTTGTAGCTATGATTTGCCCCACCATGTGTTGGGTTCCCTCTGATATGCTTTTTTCACTATCTTCAAGACTAAATTCCAATCTTTCTCGTACCCACC
>JAQZBX010050349.1:0-19682 GCA_029593785.1 Cabassous unicinctus | reverse complement strand
ATTTTATTTATTTATTTATCCCCTCCCCCTTGCTGCTTGTGCTTGCTGTGTCCATTTGCTATGTGTTTTTCTGTGTCTGCTTGTCTCCCTTTTGTTGCGTCATCTTGCTGTAGCTCACCCGTGTCACACAGGCCGGCTTGCCTTCACCAGGAGGCCCCAGGAATCGAACCTGGGGCCTCCCATATGGCAAACGGGAGCCCAATCACTTGAGCCACATCCGCTTCCCTCTCCCTCATTTTTGAAAGACAATTTTGCCAGATACAGAATTCTTGGCTAGAAGTTTTCTCTTTCGGTACCTTAAATATGTCAAATCATTGCCATCTTGCCTACATGGTTTCTAATAGAAATAACCATTTAATCTTATTGAGTATCCCTTGTATGTGATGAATTTCTTTTCTCTTGCTGCTTCAGGATTCTCTCTATCTTTGGCATTTGACAATCTGATTAGTATGTGTCTCAAAGTACTTCTGTTAGGATTTATTCTGTTTAGAGTACGCTGTATTTCCTAGACATATATATCTATGTCCCTCATAAGAATTAGGAAATTTTCAGCCATTATTTCCTCAAACACTTCTTCCTTCCCTTTTCCCTTCTTTTCTCCTTCTGGGATACCCATGATGCATATGGTTGTGTGCTTCATGTTGTCATTCAATTCCCTGAGACCCTGCTCAATATTTTCCTTTTTTTTTTCTCTAACAGTTCTTCTATCTGTGACATTTCACATGTCCTACCTTATAATTTACTGATCATTTCTTCTACCTGTTCAAATCTGCTGTTGTATGATTCTAGTGTACTTCTAATCTCCTCTGTTGTGCCTTTCATTACCATAAATTCTGTTATTTTTCTTTGTATGATTTCAAATATGTTCCCTTGACTGGGTCACATCTTCCTGTTTCTTAGTATAGCTTGTAATTTTTTGGTGATGTCTACGCATCTGATTATATTGATGAGTTTACTCTGATGGTTAGTGTCTCTCTCTTGCCTAGGGTTTTATTGTTGATTGGCTTGGTTTTAAAGCTCTTCTTTGACACTTGGTTCAACTTATTCTAAATCTTTAGACTTGCCCATGTTTAACTGATCAATACCATGCCAGGGACCCTCAAAGGGAGATGCAGTCCAGTTCCAGAGGGCCTGGGGGAGACGGTCAAGAAAGACTCTATAAAGGATTTTTGTTGTTATATTGTCTTGTTGGTTTCCTGAAATTGTGCTTTCCTGCCCAGCAGGTGGTTCTCTTCAGCCAGTTGTTCAGCACATTCTTAAGGAGAGGAATGCTTTTATTTTTATTTCCCCTCCACAGATTCAACCCCTATTGGGGCAGTGTTGAAAACAGTGGCCAGGAGGAGCCCTGACCTGGTCCTCTGGCACTGTGATTCAGCCAGGACCCAGCGATCCAAACTCTTCAATCAGAAGCTTCACTTGGCCCTCATCCCTGCCCCATCCCATTCCCAGAGAGGAAGGCTTCTCTACCCCTGTCTGTCTGGGGATGCCAGCTAGCCCAAGTCCATGCAGAAACTGCTTATCTCAAGGGTGGAGGATGGGCACTGGATTCTGCCATGGAACAATTGACTCACAGTTCTTCTGTGGCAGTCTCAGTCTCAGTCAAGAACTCCTGTCATTCCTGCATGTTGTACCATGGTCCCCTGGCCTCTGGATTCTGAGCACCACTGTCTCACTTCCCCCTGAGCCCACTGATGCCCCCTCCCATGCCCAGCAAGGCCTCCCTCCTGAGCCTCCCACACAACCTTCCCTCATGTCCAGAAAGACCTCCTTCCTGACCTATGATTTTGGTGAGACTTAGTACTTAGTACTGCACCCTCTGAATCCCAAAACTACATGTTCTTTCCTTATGCAAAATACATTGATTACATCACAATATTTCAAAAAGGCTTAAATCATTCAAGTAACAAGGCTAAGTACAAAATCTCATAAAAATCAGTTATAGGCATGCAGTTTGTCTTGGGTCAAAATTCTCTTCTGGTTATAGACCTGTGAAACTTATAAAACAAGTTATCTGCTTCCAATATACAAAGGAAGGACAGACATAGGATAAACATTTCCATTACCATAGGGAGAAATTGGAAGGCAAACAGGAGTCACAGGTCACAAACAGTTATGAAAACCTACAGGTCACAAACAGTTATGAAAACCTGCAGGGCATACTCCATTAGATTTCAAAGTCTGAGTGACATATATAAAATGATGGTTTCTTTTCCTTGAGGCCCTATGGGGGCCCACCCCTTCCAAGGGCCTGCCTGGTGGCCATCTTCTTGGTTCCACCCTCATCAAGTTTCTGGGTGGCAGCTGAGCTCTAGACCTCACTATCCAAGCACATTGAGGTGATGGCCACACTTCCCCCCAATCTCTGGGGAACAGCCTCAAACCCCTTAGTACAGTGGGGTGGTGGTAACATTCTCCCTAATCTCTGGCATATAGGCCCAACCCCCTTAGAACAGTGGGGTGGAAACTTACTTCTCCCCAACCACTGGGGAATGTGCTCCACAGTCTCTGTAGCCTGGGGCAGCCAAACTTTCCCTGAACAATTGGCTGGAAGAACCACCTTCTTCAAATGCTGGGGCAAACTCACACTTTTTGCACACGTGGGTGGGATCCCTCTCCTGGCCTTAGAGAAGATGTCCAAAGTCCAGACCTCAGCTTCCACAATTTTTCTATTGAAATGGTTTCTCTTTCATTTTCTCCCTTTTCTTTACCTTTTAGTCTAGGCTGACAGTGGTTTCGTTCATAGAGCTCTTGCAAAAAGCTTGTTGGTTTAGCATACAGGAAACAGATTTCCAACCCACCAGAGAATGAGACTTCCCACAAGTCCTTCCTGGATAACTGTACTTCCAATCCTGACTTGCAATGGAATGGCTGGCTAGTTCCAAGCTTAGTTAAGTCCTCACATGGGGCACTATCTTCTGGGGACTTGTTTTCTGGAAGCTCAGGATTTCCCAAACCATCAATTCTGATTTCTTTGTGCCCAGGAGTACAATTCTCTACTTATCTTTTTCATCTCAAATTTTGCTATAAGGTTCAAGGAGAAGTCAGGCCACATTTTCCACATTTAATTTGGCAATTTCAGCTAAATGTCCAAGATCATCATATTCAAATTCTTCCTTCCATCTAACATCAGGAGTCAATTTTGCCAAGTTTTCTGCAACTTTAAAATAAGGATCACCTATCCTCCAGTTTCCAATAACATGTTCATCATTTCTATCTAAGGCCTTATCAGAACTATCTTTTCTTCCATATTTTTACCAACAGTCTCCATCACCTCAGAGCAATCTAGACCTTTTCTATCAAGCACCTCACAATTCCTCTAAAATATACCCCTTACCCATTTATAAAACTGTTAAAACATTTGAAGGCAGCATAACCCACTTCCTTGGTACCAATTTCTGTCTTAGTTTGACACAGGGCTGCTGATGCAAAGTACCAGAAAAAAGTTGGCTTTTATAATGAGGATTTTATTTAGAGTCAAAGTATACAGTTTTGAGGTCATGAAATGTCCAATCAAAGCACCATCAGAGATGCTGTCTCATCAAATGCAGCTACTGGTGATCCTGGTGTCCTGCCACATGGTGAAGATGGTGGCTATCTCTGCAGAGGTCCCTGCCTTCCCCTTCAGAATCTACCATCTCCCAGAACTCAACTGTGGGCAACCATGCATAGGACTTGTCTCTTTCTGGGCTTCCTCTCTCAGTCTTGGCTGCTCTGCTTTCTTCCCAAGTTCAGTTGTGGGCTATTAGGCATATGGCTCATCTCTTCAGCCTTGAGCTGCTCTGTTGGCCCAGCCTCTTGGGGACTTAATGCTTAAGCTTTGGCTGCTAATGATCCTTGAGTCCTCTCTCACAAGGCAGGATTAAAAATGGCAGCATTCTTTCTCTGTCTCTTTCTCTGTGTCTCTGTTTACATAAAGCTCCAGTTAAGAGAGCAGGCACCAACCTGAGTCACGCCTCACTGATGAACTCCAATCAAAAGAACCCCACAGGGGCTGAAGTCTCTCTTCAGACCCCCGCCATGCTGATGGGGGAGATGAAGTCTATTCTTCAGACCTCCTCTGTTGGGAGAGCTTCCCAATAAACTTCCTGCCTGCAAAAAAAAAAAAAACAGAAAAAAAACCCCCACACCCACAGGAATTGATTAGTTCAAGAACGTAATCTTTTTCTTTTTGGGATTCACCAAATTCAAACTGTCACACACAGCCTCAGAACTGTAAGCTTGTAAGCCAATAGATCCCCATTATTAAAAGCCAATCTATTTTTGGTATGTTGCCTTCAGCAGCTTTAGCAAACTAGAACACCTTCATGGAGCTTACATTCTGGTATGAGACACAGACAAAAAGATAAATAAGGAAAATAATATAGTATGTTAGTAAGAAATGCTAAAAAAAGTAATGATGAAGTAGAGAAAAATAGGATATGCACTGTTTATAAGGAAGGGACTTGAAATTTTAGAGAGAATACCTAAGGAATTCCGCAGTCAAAGGCTTCTGCTAAAGACTTGAAGACAATTAACCTTGGTCAAGTTACCTGGCTCTCTAAACCTCAATTTCTTCATCTGCAAAATGGGCATATTGATATACTCCACCTCAAATGGTCATTGGGAGGAATATAGTAATTACAGATGTAAACAGCTTAGTTCTGAACTTGTTACGAAGTAAATGCTTGACATTTCATTTCATATACATACTAACAATTGCCACAGAATTTAACACACAATACTCGCATTACACAGCATTGAATAAAACTTAAGTAAATGTTAGTACTTGCATTTCTGCAACTGCTCACAATTATATTAGAATTTGTGATTTACTTCCTGCACCACCCCTTCCATGTTTGTTTGCCTTCAGTCAGTGTCTCAGAATATTGGGCTCCTTAGTGGAATAATCTTTCAAGAAATGTTAAGTTTTGAAGTTTAATTCTACTTGAAAGCCTTAAAGTTAGCCGGGCACAGGTTCATGGATGACGTCAGAAAACATAAGCCCCCTGGGTCAGAAACAAAGGACTTTGTTACTTACAGCACAGCAAGCAACATGGGTACCAGCATATTTGTATGGGTTCTCAATTCCCCCACATCCCAAGGGACCACATGAGTGTTTCACACATAATAGGTTATGTTATAGGAGAGGACTCTGAGCTTAGGAAACACTAATCTTTTATAATGAAGGTGGAGACACTCCAGAAGGAGACATTATATTTTCCAAGACTGTAGGGAAATCTGACCTTTGCTTTGGGGAGAGATTCTATCTCTATTTTCCCAGGCTGTTTGTTATACAAACATCTTTGAAAATGTAGTTCTGAACAAAGGGCAGTTAATGCTTCATTTGCTAAATGTGCGTAAATTTGAGAGACCTATGGAAAATGTCTCCCAGAGATCTAATCTTTATTTCTGGGAGTTCTGAGCCTTAACGGACTTCCTACATATGGTATACTCTTCCATTAATTTAGGACCTCTAAGAGATTATTCAGGGGATCACCTTGGAGCCCTCCACACTCTTTCCTGCCTCCATTGTGTAGCAGCAACCCATTTCCCCCTGATGATGATAATTAGTCACCATAGGCAACACCGTTTTACTTGTCCAACCAGTTGGCATTTGGAACCCCAAATGGCCAGGTGTCAGTCTTAGATTCTAATTTAATGGACCATTATTGTCTCTCCAGTGGAAACATTCCTCTCTTAGATACTAAGAGCTCATGCCCAGAAGAACTCAACAGAATATTAGGTATAATAGTGATAAGTGCCACTTTTTTCATTCTTCAGTTATTGGACCCATGAATTTTCTTTATGGGAGAAACAGCATTAGGTATTGATCACTGGTTTAGAACATCTACTACATCCTATAGGGTAGCACCAAAAGTATTTCCTTCCCAGAGTGAGGAACTACTGAATCTTCAGTAGGCTATTCCACCATTCTATAAGTCTAGCTGGATCTGGGTAATGATAAAACTAGTGAAACCCACTGACATCAGCCTTCTTTCACTGTAAAGTATATACATTTTCATTATTAAACAATTAATAAACATTTTAAAGAGAAACTGGGTTATTCTTTTGTTGGAAGTAATTCCAAATGGAAACATGAGGCAAAGGAAAAGGAGCTTATCAAGGATAATTAGTTTAGTAACATTTCTAACCTGTTTAACAACTTGCCAGGTGACCTGATGACCTGACTGGTCAATCTGTATTCATTCTGAGCCTTTTTGTTGTTATCATCTCCCAACACCACTCTCTACATCTAGACCACTGGGTGCACACCTCATATCCTGGGTCTTCTTGCCATGACTCCTGACGTTATTTGTTCTTAAGTTTCTTTAACAGTACCTTATTCCAGAAATGCCTCTCAATATCTGACAGTACTGGAAAAGCCTTCCTGAGGATTTGTCACATTTTGTCAAACTTAAGTTCAAAGCCCTTCCTGGCCTTGAGCTGCTTGACTCTCTAATGTAAACAGGTAAAGCAGATGAAACTCACAAAACCAGAACTTATCAATTATTTCTCAAATGAGGATTGTAGAACAATCTGCCAGACAACACCTTTGGCTAAGGATCCTCTCTTCCTGAGGTCCCAAATGAAAAAAAAACAAAAAACAAAAAAGGCTCTCCTTTACTCATTTTAGAATATGCCACAGACATTGATGTCTAGCTCTGTCAGCTGCACAGGGCACAAGCATTCTGAATATGGCACTATCAATTGTCACAGAAAGTAACTCATCCACACAGATAATCAGGTTTCCTATAGAACTTTTAAGAGACACCACTCCATAGTGAAGATGTGGATAATGTTCTAAAGCAGTTCTATTTAAAGTATTGTCCATGGACTTGGGTTATTCTGTGATCTGTTATGGTTCTGTGACAAGTACAGAATTAAGAATGTGTTTAGAAATTCTTACAACATTCTATAGAATCTAACACTTGAATCTAATAATAAAATTGAATCTATTAAAATTTTGAGCTTGTACTTTCAATGTCTTCTGTTTTTTTCATTTCCTATTTTGAGTTATTACTGTACTTTACAAGACTATTGATCTAAGGCAGATTGGAAATTTTTAAAATTGGTTCTTCATGACAGTTTGTGGTTCACATCTCTAAAGTGAGCCTGGAAGCACAATCTTAACATTTAGAACAAAATCCGTATTATTGGACTTTTTTTTTGTCTTTTTGTGTCTGGTTTATTTCCCTAAACATGTCTTAAAGGTTCATCCATCACAGGTATCAGAACTTCATTCCTTTTGTGTGTGTGTGTGTATATTTAGATGGTTTTTTTTTTTTAAACAAATCAATTTTATTAATACATATTAATAAAGTATACACTTTATCCAAAGTGTACAATCAATGCTATTTGGTATAATCACATAGTTGTGTTCATCACTTCAATCATTATTAAAGCATTTTCATTATTTCAATAATAATAATAATAATAATAATAAACAAAAAACAAACAAGAAAATTCCTCACCTCTCAATCTCTGTTTCCCCTGCTGTACATAGCTGCTATTTCTGGCTATTCTTGCACAATTATTTATTTGTTTATTAAGCAGTTTTATTGAGATTTAGTCACATCCCATATGATCTGTCCAAAGTGTATAATTAATGGCTTTTTTTTTAGCTGTTAAAAAAAGCCCTTTATTGTAAAATTGTAAAATAAATAGAATAGATTGAAAGAAATCACAAATTTTAAACGAAAGTGCAAGGCCAGGTTAGATTTAATATAATCAATTAAAAAAATAGCATAGCAACATTTATAAATGTAAATAATTCAAATATAATAGAAATTAATTATAACATAATTCTATTTTTTTTTAGTACAGCTTTCACTATTGGACATAATAATCTCTAGGAATGAAATAAATTATTGGTTTAGTTATTTAATTTCCATTTAAGCTATAATCCTTTCTGGATAATCAAATCCCTATTTGGGAATTCTTCACATCTTATTGGAATAAATTACAGCAGATAACAATTTGTGAACTCATAATTTTATGAGGCAGAAAAATTCAAAATCTCATTCAACAGTAGTCATGCTAAATCATTATTGATCCAGATAGATTATTTTAATTAAAAAGTATGAATAAGAAAGTGTTAAAGAAAAATGAAGTATCCAAAAATATATCTCTTCTCCAACCCTCAATTAAAACCAAGTGTTTATTTTGTATGAAAAAAATTACAGAATACTGATCACAGGAACAATTTGCCAGTTGCACTGAGTAATTATATTAATACTATAATGTTATTTTACATTTATCTGATCTACGCCAGTTTTTTTTTGATTACTATTTGCATGGAATACCTTTTTCCAACCTTTCACTATTAACCTGGTTGTGCCTTACGTCTGAGGTGGGTCTCTTGTAGACAACATATAGACAGCTCATATTTTTTTATCCATTCTATCAGTCTATGTCTTTTGATTGGGGAGTTCAATCCATTAACATTCAGTGTTATTACTGTAAAGGCATTACTTACTTCATCCATTTTGTCCTTTGGCTCTCTGTTGTCATATTTTCCTATTGGCTGTCTCTTTATCCTTTAGTTTACCCTTCCTAATTATCATCACTTCTAAACTCTTCTCCAAATCTCTCACCCTTGTTTTTTCCTTTCAGATTGTAGCATCCCCTTTGGTATCTTTTGCAAATCTGGTCTTTTGGTAACATTTTATCAGTTTTTTTCTGTGAAGACTTTGAACTCACCCTCATTTTTGAAGGACAGCTTTGCCAGATACAGAGTTCTTGGCTGGCAGTTTTTCTCTTTCTGTACCTTAAATACATCATACCACTTCTCTCCCTCACGGTTTCTGATGAGAGGTCAGTACTTAATCTTTCCCTTGTATCACACACAAGTATCACATATAAGTTTCTCTTGTATATGACGCCTTGCTTTTCTCTTCCTATTTTCAGAATCCTTTCTTTATCTCTGATATTTGTCATTCTGATAGCAGATATCTCAGGGTAGGTCTATTCAGATATTCTGTTTGGGGTGCGTTGTCCTTCTTGGATATTGATATTCATGTCCTTCATAAGGGTTGGGAAGTTTTTGGTCATTATTTCCTCAAATATTCTTTCTGCCCCTTTTCCTTTCTTTTCTCCTTCTGGGACACCAATAATGCTATGTTTGCATTTTGCATTGTCTTTTAATTCCCTGAAACTGTTCCATTTTTTCCATTCTCTTCTCTTTCTGTTCTCTTTTCCAGTTCAGATGCTCTGTCTTCGAGAATCACTAATTCTGTCTTCAGGCAATTCAAATCTGCTTTTACATGCCTCTAATGTATTTTTAATCTCATCCATTGTGTCTTTCATTCCCATAAGGTCTGTTAGTTTTCTTTGCAGGCTTTCAAATTGTTCTTTATGTTTTCCCTGTTTCTTCTTAATATCCTTTATTTCTTTAGTCATATTTTCTTTAAATTCTTTGAAGTGATTTAGGAGAATTGTGTGATTATCACTAATTGTATTAAATCCTGTATCTCTTCACGATAATTGGTTTGTTCTTTTGGCTGGGCCATCTCTTCCTGTTTCCAAGTATGGCTTGTAATTTTTTGCTGATGTCTAGGCATCTGAACATGTTGGTGAATTTACTCTGATGGCTTAGTTCTCTCTTTCCTATTGCCTTTTTTTTTTTTCTTTCACAGCTCTTCTTTGATATTTGGTTTAACTTATTCTGTCTTTAAAATTTCCCAGCTTAAGTTTTCAAAGTTGGGCCAGGGACTCACTAGTGGGGTGCAGATTTTCTCTCAGGGGTTGTATACAAAGAGCCCAGTTTTTGTCCATGCAATTTCCATACCCACCAGCAGGTGGTGCTAGTCAGCGTACTTTTTCTCTGAAGTGTTTCAGTCTTGGCTTTCCTGTGTTCCTGTGTTAAATCTCCAGGTCAGAGATTCAAAGTGGGCTCTGCTAGCTGAATTCACTGAAGAAAAGCACCATGACCTTCCCTCCCTTTTCCCTTGAAATAGGGAGGAAGATGTCTGCTCCCCTCTCAGTCAGCTGCGGTGAGCTAGGGGTTGTACCCCAGTTTAATATCTTGGGAGGGGGGGAGGGGAGCCCTTCCTAGCCGCACTGGGGCTTTGTAACTCATGTTTGTCATTTTGGCTTCTTCCTTTCTGTATCCCTCACCCTCCTGGGAGTTGTGTAGCACTGTCCTGGTCTGCTGACCCCCAAAGGAGATCCCTTGGACAGCTTTTGGCTCTTTCTCCTTTGTTTTTGTGAGAGCATTCAGCTCTGCCTGTTCGTCTGTCACCATCTTCCCACAATCCTCTCATATTGGAATTTTAAAGAATATCCAGATATATTGTGTGAATTACTGGAAGTTCCATGAAACTTATTAAAAATAATTTTGATAGACTACATTGAAACTTTGTAATCCAGACAGCTGGTTGTATCTTACTTTTTAAATTTAAGAATGAATCTTAGAGATCCCCCTTTTTTCTTACAGTTGCATAGGATTCCACTGAATTGATGTGTTATATTTTATTTAAACTATCTTCTATTGATGGGCATTTGAATTCCCAATTTTTTTCATTACAATGAATGTTCTTATATAATTACTTCACACATATGCAAGGATATCCAGTATTGAGATTGTTCAGTAAGGGAGGATATGCCTTTTTAATTTTGACTTCTATTGCTTAACTAACCTTCATGGGGTCTGTACCAATTTACATTACCATCACCAATGCATGTCCTTGTTTTCTCATAACTTTGTAAAATAGAGCCACAGAAATATTGAACAGATTTCAGAATGTCATTTTCTTTTCATAGCATTATTTTAAGTGTCAGGAATAGGGTAAATGTATATGTATGCTTTTTTGTAATTTCACACATTAATAATATTGAAAATATGAGAAATTATCACTTAGTACTTATTGGTATACTGTTTCTTTGCAGCTGAGCATTAATACCTGAAGTGAGACTCAAATATGGAACTAATTTCTTTAATTTTGGTTTCTTTGCTTTAGGAAGTAACTTTCTGGCAGTAATATCTCAAAACACTAGAACCAAAGTAAGTGTAAGATTTGTTTCTCTGATAAGATTGGCCAATGGAAAGATTGTATCTGTAGCCTCCAACTGTAGAGGTAAGTTTGGAGGATTCAGAAATCTGGTAGATGACAGGCAAGATGGTCTAGCAGAATGAACACAAAATTAGGAGTCTATACACTAAGGTTTTAGTTTTAATTGTGTTACTAAGCTGCCTTGTGACTTTAGATAGCAATTCTAAATTCTCCCACCAACACTTATTAGGTGTATGACCTTGGCCATGTTATCTTAGCTCTTCTAGATCCCAGTTATCTATCAGAGATAATCCTGCCATGACTGCTTAAATGAAAGAGTCTGCACCAGAGGCTTTGGGGTGTTTTTTGGCTCTAGGTTCTTCAATTCTACTGTTTCCCCTCACTGTGCTGTCTAAATTAAGAATCTAAGTTGTTATTAATAACATCATAGTTGCCTTTGTATATTATTTTAGATATCCCTTAAAAATTACAATACATTATTTCATATGTACAAAATGCATATAAACATATATTTAAGGAGTATAGTACAATAAAAATGAATAGTATACTCTCCATTAGTTTAAGAAACAGAACAATACGTAATACTTCTGAAGCCTCTGATGTGCCTCTCCCTGACTGCACTATCCTTGAGCTGTAATTTTTATAAGTATTAATCATCTTCTATGAAGGTATTCAAAAATTGTGACACAGGCTGAGCACTATTAATTATGAAGTAAGTTATCAAAGAGGAAAAGGCATAAACACAACTATGGACTGAAATCAATTATTGTGGCTTTTTATTACAATAGTTACAAATAATATTTTAGTGGTTTGTAATCATATCACAATTACTCAAACTATAAACAAATAGATATTTATACAAGTCTACATTGAAAAAAGAAAAGGTAATTAATGACCAAGAAAAAAATCACATTTTCAACAAGATTTTTTTAAAAAGTTATGACTAATAACAAAGAAAATTCACAGTTCTTCTGCAAATATTTTAAAAATGCAGGAATCATATTGCACATAATATAATTATAATCCTAAAGAGATTTATATATTTAATCTAATTTTTCACAAAATATACATTATCATGCAATACTTCATTGTATACAGAATGGTAGAACTAGAATAAACAAGTTAACTTACAAACTTTTAATATCATGGCCACAAAGTTAGAATTCTTTTAAAGATATATTTAAAATAATTTTATTATACAACCCCCCCACCCCAAATACTCCAGTGTAATAAACTTGATGACACAATCATAATTTGTTCACAGGTCAAGTTACTTTTTTAGTGCTCTTCTTTGTCTCTTCCTTTCTTTTCCTTTTCATCCTGTAGTGCAGTACCAAGTTTTTTAATAAGAACTGACAGCACCTTGTCCAGTGGATCCATGACTCCTCTCTGAAGCCATTTAGGAATAGTAGTCCTGGCATGATGAAAGCCCAATTTTTGAAGAATATAATCAACACCTACTGGATCAATCTTTCTTCCAGTCCAAGAAATTAATCTAAAATAATAAGTGTAAATAATAATAATTATTAAGGAATATAATGCTGTAACATAGTCCTGAAAGCAGTACATTCAAGAACATCATTGAGGCTCCATAATATGCTCACAGATACAAAATATTTTCAATAGATGCATTTAAATGATCTAACCAACAATTCCTGGATTGGCTGTAATAAAAGCATTAAAAAAATAACATGTACATATAAGCATTCTTAAGAGCCTATTCACAGGGATAGAGTTTAGCAAATTTCATTCTGATTGATTTATTTTAGGCCTATTAGGTTACATGTCCATTTTAACGTTTAAAAGGACATCTGGTTAATTCTAAAAGATTTCACAAGCATAAGGCTAAAATTTACTGAATATTTGCTAAGTGGTAAACATGTTTGAACAAACCATTTTCTCCCTATTCCAGATATTTCCTTCTGTATGGAGGAACAGCCCACAGTAGAACACTTATGACCTTTCTCTGCCCCCTTATCCATGACTTATCTGATTGAAGAGGTTAAGAGAGAAACTGAGTAGTGTAGTGCAGTATCCTCTTCTCTCTCTTCTCTTAGGAGCCACTCATTTTTGTCTGCTCCTCTTTGCTTTAGGTTTTTCAGGGCAGGTCCCTAAGGAACAAAGTGTTCAGTGCTGGCTGTGGCTACGTGACTACATGGGGCTGCTGACTAAACAGTTCCAGGGGTCTGCCCCTTGAGTTTTGCAACACTGAAGACCTAAAGGTAAGTCCAAACCTGGGCTTTGTAGTACAAAGTCATTGTTGCCTGACATCCAAACCACATTCTTTGGTATCAGCTTTATCAGTATTAAAATTATTATTTTGATTTCCATCTGCCTGTCTCCCACTATCTCAATTGGCCCTGAACTCAGGTGGGGAAAAGAGAAGTATTAAACAGTGATATCCTTAACTCCAATAGTTATAAGTACATTAATTAACTCATTTAACCAGTGTAACAACCCTACAAAATAGATAATACCATTTCCCAAACTGTTCATATGAGGCAACTGAGGCAGAGAAAGGTTAAGTCCTTTGGCCAAAGTCGCTTAGCTATTAGGTCATGAAGCCAGGTTTAGAGCCAGAATTCATAACTCCACACTCCAACATTTCACCATATTCTTTAACTAGTTATTCTTGCTAAGCTTGCTAAACAAGGGAATATATTTATGGCAAAATTAACCATCTTTATACTCGTTGTAAATTAAATTCAGTTTATATTCAATTTAAATATATTCACTCTTAAAGATACTCAGTCTTTCCATCATATTTATTTAAATTTACAAATATTAAAGAGATTTTCCAAAAGGTTTTCTGCACCAGGATATTTACAATATTTTAATACTGGTCCTGAGTACAGACACTGTTAATATTTCTCGTAAGTATGTGAATTATTGATTAAAATTAAAGTGTTTTGTTGATTTGGTTACAACAAATTTTACTGAATACAAATTACCTAACACAATAAATCACTACTTTCTGCTCATACAGGAGTCTATTGTATAATGAAGATTTTGTTATTTTGGAATCATTTTGTAGAATGTTGTGCTAGGGTGCAATGGACTTCTTTTGATACTGTTTTCTAGGATTCAAACTTAGAATTTGATTAAAGAAGCAGAGAAGGGGGAAAAAAAAAAGAACGCTATGAATGTTAATCACAAGACAAGCAAGTACAACAGTCATAGCAGCAATCATAAATAGAAAATTAGAGAATACTTTTGAAATTTTGTTGGAAAAATGAGTTGATATAATTGGGATCCTGATTGTAGTAGAACATAACTTGGTAAAGGCACATGGATCTGATAGCATTAGATATTTTAGACATGGTTTTATATTGCTTAGTATGCAGACAGAAGTTGTCTGTGACATTGTAGGTTCTATTACATTGTCATGACATATATTCAGTAAGAAATTTTAACAATTCCTTAATGATGATATATGACTTCTGCATCTTCCCAAACTAACAGTTTTCTCGACCTACCTCAAAACACTGAAAGTATCATCCTGGTGAGAGAGTGAAAAAAGGATAGCAACAATGGAAGAAGAGTTATTACCATAATTTAGTGATTAACTGACAGAAGTTACACAGAGGACAGCTAATCAGCTCTGAGCTATTCTCAGTATTTGTAAGTGCTTCTTTCACTTCACGTTTCAGAAGCACTTTCAAAAGCAGAAGGCAGCAGTCAGGAGTCATAGAGGTTACAAGTAGCTAACTTCTAAAAATATTTTTTGGTAAACAATATTTAAATTGATACATTATTCATAAACTTTTTTCTCATAGTAATTCCATAGAATATGGGTTAAAATATATATACCCACTACTCACCTAAGAGTGGGTTCTAGATGCCATGTGTTGCACATAAAATCTCTCCAGTCCACAGTAGTATAAGTGATGCTATCATCTCTGTCTTTATCAGAGGAATTGTCATCATGTATAATAATTGGACTTTTCTGTCCTGGTCGAGTAGATAAAATCCGAGGTGGAAAAATGGCTATAATGAAAATGATAGATTAATATTGCAAATACACATCTTATAAATGTATTACCAATCACTGTAAGAACAAAATAATTGGCTTCATCTGTCATTTTGTTTTGATCTGGTCAAAGCCTCATTTAATTACATTTCCTAAAAAGTAATAATTTAAAATAAGCTGTAAGTAAGTAGAAATTACTGGTATTTCTTGGAGAAAAACAGAATGGCAATGTATTCTCTTACAACAATTAGTAATAACATGCCATCATTTATTTGGGGGTAATAGTATATGTTTTATACATAGTTGTGTGCCTTTAACTAATGGTAAAGAATGCTGAGATCATGTATTTGAGAGCAGGCACAAAGCACACATGCGTAGCTCTCATATGTTCTTATTTAATTAAATATAGCATTTCCCTTAGGACACAAGTTTTCAAAATACAAAGCAGACACAAAACATTTGATTAATTAGGTAATATGATTTGCATTAAGTAGCTCTCGTTATAACTTGGTTGAGAATTAGCACTAGGGATGACACATTGATTGGGAATGAGCCTAAGAATGAAGCTGTGTTACCACAGTATATATAAGGAAACAGATGCCTTCAGTTACTGCCTGCTCAGTTGCTGTGCTTTTGTTTTTTATTGGTGGTGGTTATGGTGCTACAATTTATCTTGATGTTCTAGAAATATGTTGATTGTGGCTAAAGTTTACAAGATGTTAAGAATTTTCTCAGGATGTTTATGCTTATTTTTAGCTTAAACCAATTGCTTTTAGTTTATATTAACAAATTATACTTTCAGCTATGAAAATATCTTTATTTATAATTAAAAATCTCCACAGCTAATACTTTGTTATTGTATATCCAAAGATCAAGTGCCCCCCATCCCAACTTCCAATTGAAATTATGTTTTACAATGGTTTATAGGTATTCTTAGAAACACACTTTATAGCTGACCAAGACTGACACAGTATTTCATAAAAAGTTTCTTATTGTATCTGAGGTTGAGAGAGAAATCTGGCAGGCTTTCAATCTAGGTGGACTGGAAAAGTATTCCGACTTTCACAGGTTTACTTAGGGCCTATTTTTCTCCATGTTAAGTTTTAATATGAAGGCAGAGGAAAAACAAAAGGATTACCATATAAAAGAACTGATATATTTCAGTGCTATATGTGAAGACTGGATCTACTTATAGCCTGACTATAATATAGTTTAAATCAGTTAACTTGAAGTTTCAACTAAGGCCTGATAGATTTCTCCGGGCATCATTACTAATTTTACTCTCTCATTGAATTTTTGGTGCATCTAAATGGAAGAGCAATTCACTCTATGCTATACCACCTTTGTACTCTCTCAACAAGGTCTTTTAATCATCTTTATTTTCTTCACTCAAGAACCATTTATAAAGTGGCTATTTTGAAATATCTGCAAAAGAAATTTTGTATTTTTAATGTTTTCTTCCTAAAGCACCATGATAACTTACAGTATGACCTGAATAAATTATATTTATTCCAAATAATTTTTAGATGATCCAATCTGTTGTTTCACATACTATGTAACAATATTAATGAACAAATTACCGAATATTTGGGAGAACATTCCATATCTTACATTCCAAATTACCTCATTCTTTTAAACAGCAACAAAGTATTCCATTATATGGACACACAATAATATATTCAACCAATTCCATATGTACACATTAGGGCCACCACATGATTCTTAATAGGCAAACATTTATGTTTCTAGTTTGTAAACCAATGTCAGCTAGCTCATAAAAGCAAATTACCATCACTGAAATCTAAAATTATTTTTAAAAAGAAAATGTTCTCTGTATTCCAAATAGATTAATCTTCTAATTCAATTCAGTATTCTCTTCCAATTACGTATGTAAGTTCTGCTACTTCATTATGTAGGTCTTTAGTCATTTCAGTTACATTTGAGACATTTCCTTAAAGTGGTTTTCTTTTCTATTTTGCAAGAACATCCTAAAAGGCTTAACTGATAATGTACACAAGAAAATGTATATAGAAACACCTTGCAAGTACAGTATAAAACACCATTCTGTGTGAAACATGGTTAGAAAAAGAGTGAAGTTTTTACCTAGCAGATACTAAGTCTGCTACATAGTCTTAGTAACATGCTATCAATTTTTGCAACTCATAGAGGAAGGAGCCACATTCTATTCATTTTATCACCAGATCATAAAAATCCATATAAATGGCATGAACAGCTGCATTTCCTAAGGCTTGGGAGAAAAAAAAAAAAATGAGAATATGCTACCCACCTTTTTCTTTTTCTTTAAGGTAAGCTGACACTAAATCATGAAGAAACATGATGAGCTCAGCATCCATTGTCACACAAATGTGGTCAGTGAACTCTGTCACCACACTACATTCTACCTTTGGCTTCAAGTTGGCATCTGCAATGGTAAAGTTCTTTTATAGTAACACATTTAATGACATAAATTCCTTCCTCTTCCCATTAATAAAGGATTTACATAGGTCTATGCATCTATTTAAAATGGAACTATAAATGAGTGATTTCTAGATTTGTTTTACAGAATAATGATCATAGTTTGCTAAGCACTTTTCCAGTATGTGCCATTTATTCCTCCTAACGGCCAATGAAATGAAGTCCCATAATTAGTTCCCATTTTACTGAGAAGAGGCAAAACAGGTTAAATAATTTGCCAGAGGTCATGTAGCTGGTAAGAAAATCAATCAATTTGACCCAGAAAACTAATTTTCATCATGCTATAATTAGTATTAAAAAATAATCTGTGGGAAAAAGCAGTAGTTGGAACTTCCCTTAGAATTTTCTTAGTAACTTTAGATTGTATTTTCATATACCCTGTAATGGAGGTTCCTGTGGTTCTTGAACATGAATGGATTTAAAGTCAAGCTGCATCCTGGGTAATGCAAAGATAGTCTCTGTTTCATGATTGTAGCTAGATCCACCTCTGAATCCACTTAACAAACTAGAATTCTTCACAGTAGTGCTACTCTCAGCATTATTAGCATCAACATTGCGTAGTAGATTTAGCTCTACGTGAAAACAATAAAGACAATAAGAATCAAATTAAATCAATAGGCATTGATAAGCATATAAATTTGTAGGTACCCTAATACACAGAACTTATCTTATTTTAAGAACTGATAAATAACATTTAAAAAAACAGACATAATATATAGTGCTTTTCTTAAGACCAAAGCTCTGTAATGTGATTTTGGATAAATCCATTAAATTTTTGATTTTGGTTTCTCTGACTTTAAAATGAACATGATTCCCAATTGAATTCATATCTGAACTTGAGTTTAATTAAGCCCAAAGCTCTCAATACATTGATCCCTCCACTTCTATAAAATTTGGGATTAAATATGATCCTGTCCTTGTAAGCAAGTCTAAGTTCTGATTTTTCCCAACTTACGTTCTATTGTTAGACTACAACTATCTATCATGGATTAAATTACATACTGCCAAAAATATGTGTTGAAATTCTAATCCCCAGCATCTCAGAATGTGACATTATTTGGAAATAAGGTTATTACAGATGAAATCAGGCAAGTTAAAATGAAGTTACATTGGGATAGGGTGGGTCCTTAATCCAATATGACTGATACCTTTGTAAGAAGAAGAAATCTGGACACAAAGAGAGAGAAAACCTTTCAATGACTGACCCAGAGAATGCTATGGATTGCTAGAAACACCAGAAGTTAAAAGAGGCATGGAAGAGACTCTTCCCTACTGACTTCAGAAGAAGCAGTCATGATGACACCTTGATTTCAGAGTTCTAACCTCCAGAATTTTGAGACAATAAATTTCTGTTGTTTTAAGCCACCCCATTTGTGACACTTTGTTATGGCAGCCCTAGCAAACTAAGATTTTAAAAAAATTAAAATCAGCATTTTTTAGGTAAACAGTAGTTCAAAATGCTAATGACCCTTCCAGAGCATCCCAACCAAAAAGAATCTCCTCCTTCCTCAGTCCTTATTTAGAGGTAGAAGAGTTAAAACAGGCATAATCTTCCAATTTACTTTCTTATGCTTTGTTCTCACAACATTTTAAAAATAATCTTTAATCTCTGGGACCGCCTGTTCCACGGTAGCTATTTTCCATGGGGCACAAGTCATCTTCTTTTCCATTTTGTGAGAAGGTCATTTTAAAAGTGAAAGGCTCAAGTCTTAACATGTTTCAATCTAATCAGCTATCCACTACAGATGAAAGGATTGATAAAAGCAATATTGTAAACTAAAACAACTACAAAATAAAAGTTTCCATGAGTACATTATTACAGGGCTGAGGCTGGTGAATCTAATCAAAGGAAAAAAACTCACCAAACGCATTCTCCTGAAACTTATGATTTGATGGGAACAATGCTATTTTATTTCATTCTGTTGTAGTCATTCTGAACCATAAATTTATGGCATTCCATTATTTAGTTGTGTAATAACTTTCCAAAGCTTCCATTTTTTAGCTTTACTACAAAAATATTTTTCCAATTGTAAAAAGTAAATTTGTAAAAAGTAAACTTAGTTTAATTTTATTTATTTAAAATCAATTTTATTTTGAATGTTTTCAGTTAATCTAAAATAATGGGGTGCTATACTACCAGAGTGATGAATCACGTACTAAACAACTGTTACTTGTTTTAGGTAGTAAAGTGAAACTTGTTTAATTAAAGAAATAAAAACTCTATCTCCACTTTAATTCTAAACACA